>OMLM01008222.1:0-15092 GCA_900302695.1 Helostoma temminkii
GCAGACAGTTGAAGTCTGGACAACAACAGGGTGGAGACTCTGTGGTTCATCTGTGTGTTGTTACCAGTGAGTATTTACATCAAATTTTATTGTTGGAACAAGATATATATTTATAATAATAATAATAATAATAATAATAATAATAATAATAATAATACAGGTAAACATTTAGCTAGGTGCCTCATACATTCGACTCCGACATCAAAATAACATAAACGGAAGAAAGAAATCAACTCACCTTAACTGAGATCCACTTATCATCAATATTAAAACTAAATTACAGAAAACGAAAATCACACATGTATTCTTCTATTGATCCAGTTTTCGTTTATTTCCTCCGGTAGTCTCCGTCTAAGCCTGTCAGCTGCTGTGACTGCTCAGTTCGGGAAGCTGCTCTTTATAATAGCGTCTCAGTTTCGTTTTCGTTTCATCAGAACAAGCAGTTCTAATGCTTATGTGTCAGGACTCTGAGTTTCCGGTAATCTTCTTGGTTTTGTTGATCTATTCTGAAGATAAAACACCCCTGTGGGCTATTGGAACTGTATCCCACAATGAAGATGGGTCCTCTCGTCACAATTGTTATTATCATATATATTCTTAAAGTCGGATTAGTATATTTAGGCATTCTCTATTTTTTGAGCAGCGTGTTTGTATTGTCACTGTCATCCTTATGGGCTATGTGGAGCTCAGTGTACTTTACCTGCTGCTGGGTACTTTACTTCATGCAAAATGTGGCCACAACTTACGTACTTAGGTGGTACAACATTTAAATGCTGCAGATATAGCCTGCATAATAATTATAATAGGACTATATAGCCTTGAATATACATTATGAAAGGCTATATGGTCTTAAATTCTCACCTTACTCTACACTGTGCTTCTAGTATTTATATACAAGCTCAGAGTACTTCTGCACTGTCATACAGCTGTTTCTATAGAGCTACAAATTAAAGACAAAGGCGTATGCTAATGCTAGTCGTATTAGTATTAGTAGCACTACTAGTAGTAGTCGTATTTTTATCCAATTTAATTAAACTGAAGATTAATTTGTCAGTAAAAATAAAGATACTGCACATACACATGGACGCGTCAGACTCCTCCTTCGTCACCTCCCGTCGCTACGTCACGAGTCAGTGAGAACAGGCAGGTTTGCTAAAGCTGTTGTGTGTCATTGGTCGCTTCAGCCACTGTAAACATGTAGATGTTTCATCGGTCTGAAGCGGCTGCTAGTTTTCTTTTTGTCAGCAGTGGGAATCATGATGGCGGAGTCAGTGGAAATAGCGCTTACGGACGTAGGGCCGTGCACCGTTAGCTTGATAACTAGCTAACAGCGGACAGCTAGCTAACTATCGAGCCGTGTTTGTATGAGGCTGGCCTTGCTAATTAGACGGCTAGCTTCCAGTTGGCAGCCTCGGAGGGCTAAATCGAGGTTAGCCAAACAAAGGATGATGACAGGTAACGTTATCTAACAAGGACACGTCAAGAAGTGGAGACGAAAATGAAGAAATCTAGAAGCGCTGGTGCCTCGTCGCCAGTGAACGGAAGACAAGGTAACTGCCAAAGTGTCACGTCGCTGGGCTCACTGTCTTCAGTCTAGGCTGTCATACACTATGTTCTAGTTATTTCAACAGCGGTTCACATATTCTCCAGATTTACTTTTATGTAAAAAAACAGTTTGAGGCTGCAGGGGTTAGCTCTCTATACACCACATAAGGTCTTTAAATGTAACATTATTCTGTGTGAGAAAACCAGCTGTTGTTTAAAGTGTGTTACTGTCTCAGACTGGGACACCAGACGGAAGAGGAAAGTTGCCGAGATCACACAGGCCCTAAGCGTGAATCCAGTTGATGTGGCAGCTCTGAGGAGAATGGCTATCAGTGAGGGGGGTCTGCTGACTGATGAGATACGTTGTCAAGTCTGGCCTCGACTCCTCAACGTCCCCCTTCACGTATTGGAGCAGGAGCCAGGTAATGTTAGTGTGTTAGCCACACATGCATAAACAGAGTGGGTTTTAAGTTATTAAGCTACTTTATAGCAGTGGTTCTTTACTTATATATTGTTATGCATGGAAACCATAACCACACATAGCCTTAGCAGGAGTTCTTCCTCCTGTGCTATTTGTCTGGTTGTTAGTAATAATGCTGGTAACTTGTCTGGTCCAGAAACAGTAGATCGGGAGAATAACAAGGATTACAACCAGGTGCTGCTGGATGTCCAGCGCTCACTTCGGAGGTTCCCACCTGGTGAGTAGAACCTGTGCCTGCATATTTACAGAAGCACATACACAATCAAGCTATGGTTCACACACTGGGTGTTTTACACTCTACTGCCACTTACAACTTACCATATTCAACATTTCTGACATTTAAAGCTTGATTTTGCTTTCATTTAAAGTTTGGACTCCATAAATTTTAAAATGTCATTCATCAAGCTTAGTTTAAGCAGCTGGCTTGGCCTTGGCTGATAGTCAGCTTGGCACACAAGATGAAATTCCTGCACTGTTCTTTGGTTGCATTCATTTCATCTACTCTACATGTTGAAATCTCCACCAGTGTTTTTACTGGTGTTAATACACAGATTGTAAAATCAAAATCCTTTGATTTGACGCCATAATCAAGAGGCGCTGCACCCAAATCGCTTTTCTGGTGGGAGGAACAATGTCAGTACTGTGGAGATTTCAACCTCCTCAAGCTCTGATCTCAGTTTAATCTGTACCAAACTATGAAGTCTCTCGGTAATCAGATAAAAAATATTAAACAAGAATTGATTATTGTTACTTTTAAGCTCTTTGATCATTGGAGATACCTGTTATTACTGATAACTTTATGCTGACATTATGGAATTTTATGCACAATATACACAAATGTATTTATTTATTTCATTAATGTGGGCAGGCTTGACTGGTAGGGGAACCAGCAATGAATGTTACAAACCATGATCCTTAATTACTTGGATCACAACAAACAGTGATTAGCACAACAAGGTTAGAGGCCATTATACAGTAACTTGAATGTATTGGCTTGGAATTCATTAGTTTGTGTTATCTGGCTCCGTTTTGATCCTGTCACAAGTTTGTATTTTAACTTGATTCATTAAGTTAAGGATGATAATATGTATAGAAACAGGTGATATTAAAACTGGATTCAGATTTTATTTAGTTATAATTCACTGAAAACATGGTATTGGTTTTGGGTATATTCATAGGGTTTACAGTGGTGCAGTGGTAATACTTTGAATTTATTTTGTATTTTTGTTGTACTTGTACAGGTATGCCAGATGAGCAGCGGGAGGGTCTCCAAGAGGAGCTAATTGACATCATCCTCAGAGTTCTGAAACGTAACCCACAGCTGCACTACTACCAGGGATACCATGACATTGTTGTCACCTTCTTGTTGGTCCTCGGAGAGCGCCTTGCAACTGCCCTTGTGGAAAAGCTCTCCACACATCACCTCAGGTACTCACTGCATATATATACTTATATTTATACATATACACTGTATTATATTTGGCAGGTTTTTATTTTCCTCATTAATCTCCTTTCCCCTTCCTCTCCCTTCCCTCTTCATTAACATTTTGCACTCTAAATTTCACCCTAAATGTCTTATCCTTTTTGTCAGGGACTTCATGGATCCCACCATGGACAACACAAAACATATTCTTAACTATTTGATGCCCATTATTGAGAGGGTCAACCCGGAGGTGCATGACTTCATGCAGCAGTAAGATTCTCTCTGTTCTTTTTACCATAGGTCCTAGATGTTACCAGAACAGATACAAACATTATTAGGTTTCATAGGTACACTCATAGGTAAATTCTCAACATTGAGCCTTATTTTTGCTGCATTATCTGAGAAATTACAGGAATTTTTTAGTTTTTTGCAAAGCTTTATATCTTGTAAGCTGTAAATTGTTTGTACTAGTGTCAGTTGACTCACTTGGGGATTTTTGTTATGCCATATGCTAACTGAAAACGAGTTTGTATTAATTATGCAGTGGTGACACATCCAGTATTTAATATCAGGTGAATCACTTTACAAGAGATGAAACGTGCATGTCCAAGCCTCACACAGACTGTTTATTTTCAGCAAAGAAACCTGACGCATTGAAAAATAATTATTATTATTGATGTTAAATCTCAGCATGGTGTAATGAAAAAAATATGGTAATGTTTTAAGTGGAGGAGTGAAAGGTTTTCTACCTTTACAGCAGTCTATCACAACGTCTTGAGTTCTTTGTGCAAAGTCCTAACAAACGACATTAAATCTTTCACATGGAGCGCAAACATCCCAGTTGGGTCTATAAAACATAACTGCAGTCTCCAATAATTATTGGTTTTATGTGCTATGTTGCACTTGAAATAAAGCATACTGTAAGAAAACACTACTTTTGTGTGCTACTCTAAGAAGATTTCTCTGTGTTGGTTTTTAGGGCTGAGGTGGGCACCGTCTTTGCTCTCAGTTGGCTGATCACCTGGTTTGGCCATGTCCTGTCAGACTTCCGCCACGTTGTCCGGTTGTATGACTTCTTTTTGGCGTGCCATCCACTGATGCCCATATACTTTGCTGCTGTGGTGAGTTATCCATGATTAGCATTTGTACTTAGAAACTCAACTTTCATTTACAGTACATGAACTAACTCTGCTGAATCAATTCAACATTTTCAGTGGCAAGAATAGTTATGAGTTTTCTCTATTATGTGAGTCCTTTAAGGACAAAAAGCCTTTTTTAGTACAGTTTGTTGTAACCTGTGTGATAACATAAGAATAGACTGTACCATATTATACTCATTGGTATGAGTATAATATGGGATGAGTATAAAGCCTGTCGTTTGCGTAGTAAAACAGGGACATTTTTATTTTAAATAGGTGTAGACGCAAAGTTAGTACGTGTTTTTACCAACGTAAAAACACAAAGCACATGTTGAAACGAACTGGGGAATCTTTCTATGTGTATGAAGGTCCTGCTCTTTCCTTAAAATACCCCTGACATTGCATATATCCCAGATTATGTGTTATATTAATGCAAAAACATAATGAAAGCAGTCAACCTCAGTCCTGACAAACTTGATCAATATTATCTCAGGTTTGGCTAATCTAAACGTCTCAGCCATGTAATTCCTAATTGTTGTATGTCTGATAGATTTTTACCATGACTGATAAATCTGCCTGTGTGTTTTTTGCCCTCATGTTCCAGATTGTACTATACAGAGAAGAGGAAGTGTTGGATTGTGAATGTGACATGGCCATGGTTCATCACCTGCTGTCTCAAATTCCCCAGGATCTGCCGTATGAGACACTCATCAGCCGAGCAGGTGACCTCTTTGTCCAGTTTCCTCCTTCTGAACTGGCCAAAGAGGCTGCCTCACATGAAAGGTACCTAACTCCTCAAGTTGTAGCACCTTATCTTTGTTGCTTTGGTGTTCTGAATTTAATGTTTTCATTCATGTTTTTCTTGATGTTAATTTCTCTGTATCTGTCTCTTTGCACCCCAAGCATGGCATCCTCTACCTTTAAAGACTTTGAACTTGCATCCACTCAGCAGCGTCCAGACTCCGTTCTCCGTCGTCGACGCAGACAAAAACAGTCATTGGAGACCTCAGCGGCAAGCTCAGTAGTGGCAGTGGCTCAGCCTTCAGCAGCACGGCGGTTTGTTCGCCTGGCTGTTATGGGTCTGACGGTGGCTTTAGGGGCAGCAGCTCTCGCTGTGGTCAACACTGCCCTGGAATGGGCCCCCAAATTGGATCTCTTTCCTTGAACTACTTCTCTTTTACCCTTACACTCCCACTTTACCGGTCCTCGACTGAATCTAGCTGGTGGGTCTGTTTCCAAGAACCCTTTAATTAATTACCACAATCCCTGCTGTCAGTAACACTGTCTGGAGTGTCTCTAAACTGAACTAGCTAACACTCCTCTTTCCTCTACCTGTCTTACTGTATGTATGACTGATGTGGCCCCAGCTGAGGGGCCCTTTTAGTGAATTCTGAAGAACTGCTGGTGTTCAGAAATGAAGAATCCATCCAGCTATAATGAAGACTGTATTTGTAATAGCTATTACTGATCGCATCATTATTAAGGTTTATTTATATTTGGTATTAGGTTAATCTGATATTGAGTTATGCTCACAGAGATTTATGATGAAAGCTTGGTGGACTCACTACACTTGAAACTGCTGCCAATTAAGAGAGGTGAGTGTACGTATGAGCGTGTATGTGCGCGTATGTGTGGGTCCTTTACTATTTGATACGTGGACTGAGACCAAATAGATGATTGTTAGAACACTCTCTTTGTATAATTACCATTATAATATATAAGCTGTAAGATACATGGTCATCTACCTTGTCACACATGACATGGTCAATTTTATTATATTTTTAGGTCATTGTGTCTCCTTAAGATGTTTCAATTAGACTTTTAAGTCATAAAAAGTAGATTCTGTTATCAGGCTGAGTATGCAACACATTTAAGTTTTGGATCGTTGTTTTCTGAGGATTATGAAGCACAGCTTTCACAGTACAAAAGTTAAAGAATCAACCAGTGAAAAGGTTTAACTAGAGCTTTCTGATTATCGATTTACATAATTGTTTGGTTGCACAAACGTAAAACGGCATCTGTATGTCATGGTCCAGCATAACCACAGTTCTCTCTGTTATTATCTGCCCTTATAATTCAGCAACTTCAACGTCACTTAATGCCTGTTAACTGAAAATATCTGAGCTGGGGGACATTTAAGTGGATAGTATAGTGTTTGGACTGACACAGTTGGGTACGGTTTTTGCACTGACTGCATTTGTTTTACAAAATCACTTTAAAATTAGTTTGATAGACGTATTGCTCACTCCTGCTGCAAGGACGCTTCTGTCACAAAAAGCATTAGAGCTTTCAATTAAATATCCAGCATTTTTGTTTTAACACGACTTTAGTTTAATTTGAACACATGCTGTTCTGTAAATTGCACTGCTTTGGGTTTGAAATGGGCAGCATTTGCATTTCAGAGACAGACCAGTTCATTCCAATGTTCCAGTCTCTGTCATTTAATCACATTTACTCATATGGATGCCCAAGTCTTAGCAGAAAATACAAAGCAAATATTTTGTTCTAAATACTTAATTTAAAGAGTATTAATTTGAGTTATGTGAAGTCTTTATAATGTCTTTCACTGAACTAAATCATTCACTTATTGAGTTGTAGATCACGGATGGATGGGGAAAAATATCAAACAAAAGCATCTTGTAAAAGTCATCTAAGTGTTGGGATAAGTGTTTTTGCTACTATATATTAGGAACTGAACACTTTGGCATCCCACTCCTACACATTACAGTCAATTTATTGCCTTTTTAGTAACCACTTATTCAGCTGGAAAAAGATCCACAGAATGAGCTAAATGAAGATGACCTGGAACATGTCCAGGCCCAGGGATGTTCTGAGGTGCCTGAGAGTATAGTTCAGCAGTGTGTTAATACACCATGGATCTGCACTCAGTGGTTTTCGTTTGTTTTTATTGCACTAAATGATTTATCTGCCTTTTATTTTGTTATAATGAAACAGTCATACTAATGTAAAGTTGTACAAGAGATAATAATAAACAGGTGTGAACATGTTAAATGTATTTGTCTGAACATCTTACATATCAGTTTGTCAACTGCTTCATCTATTATGTAGCTAATAATGTAGTGTTTTGACAGCTAACTACTTATAACCTCTGACACGTTTTAAGACAAACTATTCAGCTGGGAACAATAATTTGTGGCTGACAGTTTTTCTGCAAATTAAATTACCTCATTAGAATTGTTAAACTTACATATATTCCTCTCTCATTAAAAAGTCTTACATCTGCAAACTTTTTTGTTTGAAAACTTTAATTGTTGGACACAAGATGTCTCCTAAGTCAGTTCTTAACATTTGTCAATATTGTGGCCATTTTAGGACATTTATGACATTCACATTTACTGAGGTTTGCTAAACCTGTATTCATCTAAACTTGTATTGATCTATTTAGGAATTATTAGTTTAGCATCAGTGAACCATAGCTATCCTGTTGTGTGTGTGTGTGTGTGTGTGTATGTATATACATATATATATATATATGCGCTTTGTCAGCTTTAGCAGTACTTTGACCTCACTGCCAACATACACCACCCCACCAGTCAAAGGTTTGGACACACATAGGAATTTGTTCATTATCTTTGTATGCAGTACTTGTTAATCCAAGTGTAGTTAAGGCTCAACATAAGTGTTGCTAACTTGGGCATTGTACTTTATTGCTCATTGTGAATCTATTTCTCAGGTTGTGCAAGAAAAAAAAAATTTTTCAGGCAGCAACGATGAACATCCTCTAAAACACTGAGATTTTGTATTTAATGACAACACTGAAGAAAAAAATATGACAGATGTTTCAAGTAAAGGTGAAACCCAATAAACACCATTAAAACATTTCTGTAAATGATAAAACATTAATTACAAATTCCTTACAAAGATACAGCATGATTATATGCACTGGTCTGATTTAAATTTGATACTTCAAAGTTATTAAGTGCAACAGAGCAGCTTTCTTTTCATTACGAACACATTCATTCCATGTAAACACTTAAACATCCTTCACCACAGTCTGATTAGTCAACTGAAAGAAAACATATTGCATACAATTCCTATAAAGCCATAGCCAAAGGCAAAAGTATTAAATATTACTTCATCAAAAGAAGTTGATATAGAAGAAGATCCCAATAAAGCTTATTTTCTCAGACTGAGAGCTGGTATCCTCGGGTGCAGGGATGCAGAAGGACATACTGTAGCTGGCAGATAGCAAAACTTGTGTACAATATTTTATCTGTTTTTTATCACAGTGTTGAAGAATGGCGTGCCTCAGCAGCAGGGTAAGTACTGTCCATTGTCCTGTCAGTGCAACACTGGAATCAAGGCTGTAAGCAAATAAATCAACAGAACAGGTGACTGCAGCCTAAGAATCAGCTGTTTCTTTAGACAGTGTATGTACTATGTGTTCATTAGTGTGCTCCCTTCAGTGACAGTTTTGGCAGTTAGGATGACAGGGCTGATTATTTACTCGACATCTACAGCCACCAGATGTATCACCATTGCCCTGCAAAAATAAAATAAAAGAAGTCAGATTTGCACCTTAACAACATAAAATAATAACAGTTCTCAATAATAAAACAACATTGTGTGAAAATGCATTTACATTTGGTCCCCAGCGAGCCTGTTTTGTAACCCAGCAGATTTCTGTTTTGCACATCAAACAGCAGATCCAATCACATCCATCTTTTTTCTGGACGATGATGTCACAGCGCGGGCATTTCATGGCCTCCCCATTCTGAAGCATATTCTGTGGTGAAATGTAACCAAATAGTGTTAAAGGTGAAAGTAGTGAAAGTGAGAAATATTCTAAAACAACGCTCCTCAGACAACACAACTGACATCACTGCTAGTAAAAGAGAAATTGATTCAAGAAGTTAAACGAAGTTCATCAAGTCATAATCCAGCGTACAATGTCATAAGTTTAGAAGAAGATCATTTTAAAAAAAATGACTGGATTACATTTTACTTTTCACTAAATCTCTACTTGATTACTTGTTCATAAGCCTGGAAAGTGTCTTTGTGCCTGATCAAATACTGTACCATCACACATCATCAGTCTATCTGATGCACTGCAGTGACTAATGCAACACATAAAGCATCTTCAAAGATGCTAATGTTACAAATAAAACAACCAGAATGAGTGAGTCTGTCAACTGTAAAGTTTGACTTTCTTTCCAGCATTATCACACAGATACTAAAGGCTGACCTACCTCTAGCATCTGCTTAGTCTGCTGAGCTGCTTGGTCGTTCTCTGCCCGGATACGCAGATCATCCTGGTAGTCCTTACAGTTCATGTCTTTATGTATGGCCTGAAAACACAGTTACACAACATTCGTCACATTTAGAGCTTCTACTCTTATTTCACAACAAAACACATTTATCTAGTAAATGCAACACAACTACCCTGCAGAGAATGCAGTTGGTTTCATTGCAGAGTTCACACTGAAACTCATTGACTTCATCCTCATAGATGCACCACCCGCGACAGTTGGGAGTCTGACAGTGGAAGCTGTGCTCCGAGCGGCTTTCTGCGATGTTCAGACGCATCTCCAAAAAGCGTTGGTGCTCCACTTCTGTGAGAAGCTGCACCCAGTGTCACACAGTCAAAGAGAAACACAGAGAGCGAGAGGGGTTACGTACTGCATGGATGTTACCTTTACATATAAAAATAAGGAATGTGTTACTTGCTAGGGTAAAGGTAAGGGTAAGAGGGTGGTTTGAAAAATGCCAAAAAGACTACTGATTTTCTTAAATAGTTAAGACTAACAATAAGCAGCATACATGGGGTTTATGTCACATGCCCTTCCCTGCTTCACCTGACTATTCCACAGTTTCTAACTTTTTACAGACAGATGTGAAGAGGAGTAATAAGGAATTGTATTTTTCATTCGCCTGACCGACCGAACCAGTGTGCTCATGTGTTTACCAATTTACCACTTAGATTCAATTCACAATTTTCTGTAATAACTAATCTCAACTAAAAAGAAAATGTGTTCACATTCATAGTACATAATCATCAGAGCTTTTTCCGTTCTATATGTTTTTGTCTCACCCCTTGAATCTCTCGGTCGAGTATCTTGCTGTCACATTTGTCAGGACAGGACACCTCCGCATCTTGACTGTTCACTATTGTCCCTTTTAGACACTCCCTGAATAAGAAAACATGCAAATACAATTGTTGATGTGCATAAAATATAAGCATTTTTCCAATATAGACATGTTTATGGTCAGTGTATATCATTAGAAAAGTGTGTGGAAAAAAAACTGAGTGAAAACTTGTATTAGGTTTAAGTTACACGGCAGTAAAGTTAAACTGACCTGCAGAAGGTGTGTAGACATTCTCTGAGGACGATCCCTTCTCCTGGCTTCAGAGTACAGAAACAGATGGGACAGTCTATCTCTGTGAAGTTAGGAATGAGGTTCTGGTCTTCAGTTGCCAGCAAGTGCCGGTAGTTCCTCTCTCTTTCTTCCCGCTTAGCCTTCATCACAAGCACACAGATTCATTGTAAGTTGCCATCACTTTCTATAAAGTATTAAATCCATATTAGAGACAGAAATGTGTTACATTTATGTTAATTGTGACCACATAACAACAACATGAGACCAGATTTAGGTAAAAATTTGACATATTTGGCGCTAACAACTGCACTGTTACCTGTTCGTACTGCAACGTGGCCATTTCTTCCTGCTGAATTCGTTGAACCTCTTCCTGGTCTGGCTGGTAGATGTCAGGCACCACATAATCCTCTGGTCGTTCCTCTCCACACATCTCACAGCCAGGACGAGTTGGCTTGTTCACATACGTACACATGGTACAAGCCCAGCCCAGCTACACACACACACACACACAAATATACAGCGTGTTTGTACAGCATCTGTACATATGTTTACAGGTTCAGTTACACTGCAGGCAAAATGTGGAAGAGAGAATTTATATTCTCACCTGTGGTTTGGGAGGCAAAGCAGGTTTAGCAGCAGCCAAAGGTTTTGGAGGGAGAGGAGGAGGAATCTGTTGAGTCTTGTCACCACCACCTGCACCCAGCCCTCTGGGCAAAAGTAGTGGTGATTCCATTGACCCAACAATGTCTAAGAATAGATAATAAAATGTCTGTTTAAGTGGTGGTTTGACTTCACAGGTACTGTCAATTAACAAAACATGTTTCTGAATGACTGGACAGTTTTATTGCTTTGTTTGTCAATTATTTGTTAATGTTTGCCTAACTGATTAAACCTTATAGGTATTTTTATCAAACACTCAAAAGGTACTAAGTTGATGCTGTTATTGAAACATTCCTGCTGTTGTAATGTCCAATTACTGCCTGAATAAATAACAAGTTACACTTTGACCTGGTGTGTTTTATCAATTTGTGTGTTACTTTAGTGAAACCAGGCTGTTCTGAGCATTTGTCTGTACTTCTGATAGTCTAAATCACTACATTAACTAACTGTGAAACAAGGAGTTATCTTCCGCATTGATCTGTGTGTGTGGTGTGCGTACAATACTGACCCTCCATGAGCTGCTGCTCCTGGTCCATTTTCTGCTGATGCCTCGTGAGGTTAGCAGCACGTGCGGAGAGGATGAACAGAAAAACCCGGTCTCCGTTCTGACGGATACCGTGGCTGTACAGAGTATCTTGGTCCTGAGCCAGGCGCTTCCCGATCACCCAGCGCTGCAGCTGTGGGTGGAAGCCGAAGTCATGGTTGACCTGCGAATGCAAAGTGACGGCCACACAAATCATTCATTGAAGCAGTAACTACGAAGAATTACACTGAAAATATAAAACTTTGAACATCATAATACTGTACGCTACACGTTTGAAAACTGAACGGGAAATTCTTGAAATAAATGGATCATGGGTCAGTTTAGTTTTACAGTGTGTATCAGTGACATGTCACAGATGTTAATGTAATCACTGCTGCCACACCAGTACCTTATCTTTCAGTTCTTCAATAGTCATGCCAGAAGAAACCACAAGAGTCACTGGGATGTAGGTATCTGACTGAGCATCCTCAACTCCAACCCACAAGCTGAAATGAACCATAACTTCATTATTAAAGCAACAAAACCCATCAATCATATTTTTTATCTCTTATAACACAGTCAACGTGCTACAGGTCGAAAGTTTTTGAAAGAAAAGCAAATTTTAGAATATCTAATTAATCAGAAACAAAGTCTAGACATTGTTTAAATTGTAAATGACTAAACAGCTGTTTTCAAAATGATCATCACAAAACCCTTTTGCACTGATGGTAACACAGATGAAGACACGAACCTTTCCATGAAAAACAGTAACTCTTATGTGTGTCCAAACTTTTGACTTCAGGTTTATAAAGCACATCCATCCTTCAAATGCTACGCTTCCACCAAATAACCACACGCTGCCATTTTTCGCACTTTTGTTGTTCATCTCCAATCCCAGTCAAACCTGACCAGTTCCAAACAGACCTCTGTCTAATAATAAACATAGGTGCAGTCAAACAGACACATGCCTACTACTACACACAGTTTGCCTCTCACTTTATGGAGTCCTGGGGGTAGACCTGACTGCTGAGCCGGACAGACACAGGGACAGAGAGCTGTGACAGCCTCTGACACAGTTTAACTGCTTCTTCAGTGTCCCCACTGCTCAGGGCTTCACTCAGGGAGAGAGAGATCTCCTCCGCTGCAAACAGAGAAACCAAGTTAACGTCTTCACGTGACTTACTATCAGCAGCATTTCTTAACTGTAGCTGTAGCTGTGTTAACTGTCAGCTATACAAACTGTGTTCGCTCATACATACAAATACAATGTTTCGTAGGAAAATGAGAAATTGTTACATTTGTCTCCAGGATCGTATTATTACAGTACATTACTGATATGGTTTGGTCAATACGGCGCAGCACGTACTGTGCGTTATGCTTATGACAGGAATCAGTAATAAACAGAGACACGTTTACAGCATGTTATTCTCACTTTGGCAGGTTTTTATTATACATACGTGACTTCTATCAAAAGCGAAAGTAAGTTGTTCTCCTCACCTTCTTTCAAATTGACTTTCGGTGAAACTTTAGACGCCATAATTACACCTGTAACCTGTCAGATAACACAGCGTGTAACTTGCAAACATCGCCAAAAAAACAATACAGTTGTTTATAAGACAAGTTTCTGCCCAACCTTCGACAACCATCCAGCAGCACTCCTGTAGTCGAACTAATAGTAAGAATAGAAAAGTAGTTTATCTGTCCAGACAGAAAAAAACAACTGGGCTTAGTGAAACCTAAAATATTTGTTTTGTTCTTCTGATCCAGTTCTGTCCAATTCTCGCTTCACAGTCGCTGACAGGTAGAATGGAAAATGAAACTGACTCAAGTCCAGGAAGAGAAACTTAAAAGGATCGCTATGGATTGGCTGCTCCGCCCCTCCGCACTCCTGAAAGATTTCTAGTCTATTTATTTATTTATTTTATGTATTTATTTTACCAAATAAATATATTCTTCTTCTTCTTCTTAATATAATTATCATCATCATCATCATCATCATTATTATTGTTATTATTTCATTTTTTTTGTTTACCATTTTAATTTCAGGCAAGTCATTGCTGTAGCCTACTGCCTCAGTGAAGCGGGCTCAGTCTCATAATAAGAGAATAAAACTACATGCAACATGAATATGAGTTTGATTTCATTGTGAGATCACTGCCTCAAAGCATCCAGTGGAGGGCAGTGTCTGTCTGCTGAAATGTTACAACAACAAGTTGGCCATAACACAAAATCGTTATTACTGTTAATATTTTACAATATTCAACTTTGTGTTCAGTAAATTTGTTGCACGACTGTGTATTCTGAGATATGATATGTTTTATTAGTCCTAATAATTAGAAAGGCTTATAGCATTAATTGAACCTGTGTACTGCCTTTTATTGTAGAGTCATTGTGGTTTATGCCTAAACTGAAAACAGCCAAACCAAAGGTTCAGCTGCTGTAAAGCACTTAGTGCTGATCACAGCTTAAAAGAGCCAGTCACAGAGGCTCCAGCAGGAGGGGCTGGCAGATCTGCTCAGCAGCGCAACACAAAGTTGCAGAGCATCCGAGTCTCCGCCTGCTCGCTTTCTGTTGACATCTCTCACACCTGCAGCCTTTCCTCCACACTTCACTTCAGCCTCTCATTGTCCACACTTTGAGTAATCCGCGCAATCGAGGTGTTACTCGACGGGTTCAAAGATGCTCGCTTGTACGGAGATGATCACTATGTGCCTGCAGTCGGCCAAACAGAAGCATCTTCGGGCTCAGCAGCAACAGCAGCCGCTGCACAGCGCTGGACAAGGGCTTAATATCTTTCATGATGTAAGTGGATCGACTCTCGTACTCATCTATCACATTGACAACTGGTACATATATATATATATATAGATTTATAAAGTATGGAAAAATATATGAGTGCCCCTGCCTTGCCCGTGGAGCTTAATTTTACCATTTTCTTTTCTGGAAAAATAAAATATGGGAAATATGAAAATAGTCCATACA
>OMLM01008222.1:15133-32580 GCA_900302695.1 Helostoma temminkii
TGTTTACATACAATTCTTGTGAGAGTGTGTTTTGGTATTGAGAGGACATTTTAACTCGCCCCTCAGAAGTTTAAAGGGTATTTTCGGGGTTAAGACTTAGTTTTAAGCTTAAGGTTAGAATTTGGTTTTGGTTAGGGTGTGTGTCTGCAACAAAAAGAGGAGAACCCCCAGCAGTCCCTAAACCTGTCTGACTGTGAGAGCATAATTTATGATGCAGAGGCAGCAGCTGCAGCTCTTGGTACCTTCCTCTGAAATAGACGCGCACACACACACACACACACACACACACACACACACACACACAAAGAGAGAGATCAAGATAATTCTTTACTGTATCTGACTATCAGTTACTTAATGTATTTATTTAGACTATAACAAATATAAATAAAGGCTCAGAACAACTTACCTCCACAAAACAACACATTCATGATAACTGATAAAACCCACTAGGTCAAAGTTGAGCTGACGTTTTATGCAGCTTTATTTAACATAACACCCAATGAAAACAAAAACACTTGATCTACAAACACTTAAACCATCAGTAAAAATTAAGTGCCTGTTTTTTTCTGTAATCTGACGTCTTTTTCTCACATTTGCTGAAAGACACACACACTTACATACGTACAAAAGTGCACATAGGTGCTCCGACCTCAGTTAGAGCTTGAACCAGCTGCCAGGCTAACCTACAACACTGCAGTAGAAAGTATCAGCTCAGTAATTATTCATCCATCACATACTGTCTTTTCCGGGATAAGTGATGACTAAATCTGAGCTTAAACTAAATGACACCTTTCTGTCAACTGACTAATGCATTAAACAGGCAGTCCTGACTAAATAAGAACACACTACGCACATTTGATGAAATTTCACTTTGCCAGAGCTCACACTGTCCCTGAACATGGTGCAGAACCAGACTACCTCCACATTTAGTGTTCAGCCTTGAGTTTTTCCACTGATGCTACACAAACTGACTAACAGCCACTCACTGCTTGGTGGTTCTCTGCTCAAAAACATAATTATGTTTGAATTGTCTCACTCAGCCTGTGTAGGAGGTAATGACGTCTAGAAATATGAAACAGGCCTACTCTAAAGCCAAAGAAAAAAACACGTCTTTGTTTTCATTACCATCCTCATCCACTCTCACACTCGTCGCCTCTTTTCACCTCATTCAATCTGAATTTCTATGCTGATTTGGTGAAGGAGAAACAAAATGCAGACATTGGAAATCCTATTCCTTTCATGTCGATCAACCGGGACGGTTGACAGAATTTGATTTGTGAATTCTAATTTAGTATTTAAGTTACGCAGAGGTATCTGCTGCTGCTATGGCATTTCCCACAGTCCTCACAGTGTAAGGGAGGCTAAATAAAGTCAGTGGGTCAGCTAATAGGCCCAAGCAGCATGCTCTGAGCATAAATATTTAGTGGTTTTAGTGATCCTATAGACTAAAAGTTGCAAAGCAGATCAATACTGATTTATTGTTTCAGAGATAATGCCAGTGGATTAGCTTTATTATTGCAGTACACATTGATTTTCAATACTGGAGTTTAAAATAAGCATGCAGTACAATTACTAAATATGTAAGGGTATTAAAAGGAATTTAGCTCTTTATTCCTGGCCATATTTTAAAAACATGCTGCCAACTTGTACGTGCAACTGACACCTCACAAGACAAGAGATCAATATATCAAGGTCTGTAACCAGTCTTGTTTAGCAGCTCAGTAATGGATAGAGATTTGGAGATATAGATTTCAGTCCATCTCCAAGGATCTCTCAGAAGAAAGGAAAAATATGTCATAAAATATGATCATTAGGTTTGTTTTCCCCTTTCTAATGTGCAAAATCTAAAGCCCTGTACAAAACAGCATGTCAGTGGAGCCTGAAAGAACCTACTGTCTTAACACCTGCCACTGTGACATCAGAACAGCAGCACTCTGGGAAGCAGGTCTGACCTTTTCTGTGCTTGCTGTAAATGATGCATTAACGTCTCCTGACACTGAAATGCCGAAGACACAGCCAAACAACAAACTTGTTTAACAGTACTGTACCTCGTCTACACTGAAAGAAGCTGGAAGGATAAAATGCTGCTCATGTGGGTCACAGTGCCAAAGAGGAAAAATTGAAACTGCTGACTGAGAGGGAAAAGTATTCATAAGCTGACAGCAGGTACAATATGATTTTCACATTCATGTATTAGACAAGGGTCAGTGCAGAATGTCCTGCAATCATTCTGCTAAAAGCAGCATTTTCACAGACAACAATTTGCAGCCTTAACAGTCACATTAAAGTCTAGACAGATTAATGAGAAATAGAGCAATGGGTGTGTTATGAAGTGGGTTGAATTGACCTGGCTCTTGTTATTAGTCAGGATTGAAGCTCCAGAGAGACTGACATTGACAAACGAAGAAGCACAAGTCCAGACCTTGATCTTGTTGACCTATGGAAAATGAAATTGAGGTGCAGGTTCTGCTGTTATTAATATCCTGTAAATCAAAAACGACAAAGATGTCAGTCATAAAGGTGGAACCAGCAGGCGGGGGTGGTGAAGTAGAATGATTAAAATAGAACAAATCACGTTTTATTTTCACTGCATAGTTTAATTGTAAAATCTGTGATGAAAATATAGTTATTCATATAGGTGCTGCATTTCCTGTTTGATTTCAAAAACTACTTCACTTAACCTTAGTTGTATGTGCCACCTAACAAATTAATGATAATTATAAAGGGTATTTTGAGGGCACTAACATCTAAATGCTTGGTACCTTATTAATCTTAAAATGGGGATGTGTTCAAATCCTGTTAGATCGTTGGTGCATTTGTCCAGTGCAGTCTTGGCCTCAGTTCCTGCCTCATCTCACAAATTAGTTGCATAAATATATACTTAGAGTCATCAACAAGACAACAAATGTCATTTTTCCATTTATATTTGCATCTGCAGTACAGTGTAGATGTTTGTGTCTTGCTTTATTTTCTTTGCAGTTGTGAAAAGTGAAATCAAAAACAAAGTTGTGACAAAACAGATTTCTCCTCTATTCCTCTGTTGTTGACCTTAAGGCAACCCCTAATCTCAAGGCAGCCAGCAACTGACTAACACACTTTGCACCACACCAAGCATATAAGCCATATTGAAACCTTGTGGTTTCTTAATGCCAGCCAACAAGTGGCTTCCCCAGTGATAATCAGTCATGTGTACTGTTGTCATTGTGTTCAAGCAAGTGAGGCTCTTTTATACAAGTAGCTGTTATTTATTGCTGTCATTGTTTAAATCTAAAAATAGGCTTATGAACTGTCAGTTTCTGAGACTTATTACAATAAGTGTCATAAATTATATAATCAAAAAACAACAAGAAGAATGATTCATAAAAACTTAACTAAAAATAACAAACTATTTCTCTTAAAGAACAAAACAAAAGCAAAAGCATCAAGTGTGGACTATTAAATATCAGATCTCTCTTAGTAAATGACTTGATTAGTTAGCATAAAATAGTTTTTATCTGTCTTATTGAAACCTGGCAGCAGCAGGAGGAATATGTTAGTCTAAATGAGTAAACCCCCCAAGTCATGTTAATTACCATGTTCCTAGAAAAACAGGTCGGGGTGGAGGAGTAGCAGCTATCCACGGAGGTTTATTAATCAACCCTAGACCGAAACATAGTTATAACTCATTTGAGAGCCTCTCTCTTAGCATCTCACACCCAAACTTGAAGAGTAAAAAAAAGAATTCATGTTTCCATCAATTATGGGAAGTAGTTCAGGTCCTGAAGCTGACCAGACCGTCGCACTACCACCACCATGTTTGACTGTTAATGTCAAGTGTTGATGATGATTTTTTTTTTTTTTTATGAAATGCTGTGTTAGTTTTATGCCAGATGTAACAGGATGCACATCTTCCAAAAAGTTAAACTTTTGTCTCATCAGTCCATATACTTAAATACTATAGTAAGCAATACTAAAGTATTGTGGAAAGAATATGAAACAAGCCTCTGATTTCTTTTTGATTAACAGTGGCTTTCGCCTTCAAACTCTCCCATGGTTGTCATTTTTGCCCGTCTCTTTCTTATTGTTGAATCATGAACACTGACCTTAACTGAGGCAAGTGAGCCCTGCAGTTCTCTAAATGTTGTTCTGGGTTCTTTTATGACCTCCCGGATGAGTCATTACTGTGCTCTTGGAATCATTTTGGTGGGCCAGTCACTCCTGGAAAGGTTCATCACTGTTCCAAGTGTTCTCCATTTGTGGATAATGGCTCTCACTAAAGTTTGCTAGAGTCCCAAAGCCTTAGACATGGCTTTGGAATCCTTTCCAGACTGATACATGTCAATTATTTGTTTGTCATTTGTTCTTGAATTTCTTAGATTGTGGCATGATGTGTTACTTTTTGAGATATTTTTCACCTTATCAGACAGCTTCTATTTAAGCAATTTCTTGATTCAACAGGTCTGGCAGTAATCAGGGCTGATTACTGCCAGACCTGTTGAATCGAGGTGTAATCGGGTGTGGCAAGTGAAATTGAACTCAGTTTCTAAAAAAAATCATTATCAAATCAAATTAATCAGTTAATTCATGATTTAGCAAAGGTTTGGCAATTACTTTTTACACGGGGCCAGGCAGGTTTTGACAACCTATTTCCCATTCATACATACATCTTTAAAACTGCCTTCTTCCACTTGAGGAATATCACTAAAATTAGGAGCACTGTGTCTCAAAGTGATGCTGAAAAACTAGTCCATGCATTAGTTACTCCTAGACTAGACTACTGTAACTCCCTGCTGATAGGATGTCCCAGTAACTCCTTAAAAGGCCTCCAGCTGATACAAAATGCTTCAGCTAGTTCTGACTGTAATTAGCAAAATAGATCATATTTCTCCTGCATTCTTCTCTCTATTCGCTCCCTGTAAAATCTAGAATAGAATTTAAAAGCCTTCTTCTCACATATATAACACTTCGCTCTAGCTATCAAGCTCCTCTCCCGTGGAACCAGCTCCCAGTATTTTTAGGACTTGGCTTGAAAATTTCCTTTTTGATAAAGCTTATAGTCAGAACTAGCTCAGGTGGGTCTTAGTTATGCTGCTATAGATTTATAGAATCTATCTATCTATCTATCTATCTATCTATCTATCTATCTATCTATCTATCTATCTATCTATCTATCTATCTATCTATCTATCTATCTATATGTTAATGCAGGTTTTTCCTCTCCACTGTAGCCTTGTGCTTGGGTTTTTAATATAATTCCATATATTTATATTTTTAAATTCCACTGCCTTGAGATGACTTTTGTTGTGGTTCTATATAAAAAAAAATTATTTGAATAATCTATGCTAGCTCCTGACCAATCACACAATCTGAAGACCATGGTGTCAATTTCTCATCAGCAAGAAAGAACAGATTCATTTTGTGTAGAAATGTCAAACCATCATTCAGTCACACTTTTCATATTCACATACACACTCCACTGAATACTGAATATTGTTTTAAAGACATTCACTAGCAGTTTTTCATCATATTCTGATTTTGATGAGTTACAATTACTTAATAATAAGTTCCTGGTAACTTTAATTTAATTATATTTTTGTGAAAAAGTAACAACGACAATAACAACAACAATAAAAATAATAATGATAATAATAATTTTCTCCCTCATCTTCCTTTTCCAGATATTCCGCCGTGCAGACAAAAATGGTGAGTAAACAGTACATAACATGCTTGGTAATGAATAATTTGGCACAAGACATGCTTGTTGTTTCCTCACATCGTCCCCCTTGTTATCATGCCTCACACAATCTGGGCGGAGAAATAACTGAATTGCACGCCTCGTCAAGTGAAGCTCCTTTCCTCTTCATGCTCTAACAAGTTTCTCTGCCCAATTAAAACGATGCAGAGATGTTGGATTGTAGCCAAGACTGGAAGAGCGTGTCACACAAAATAAAGCACCTCTTTGTCAGCGTCGACACAGATGACTAGGTGCTGTTCACAATTCATGTGAATCATGTTAATGCAGTTTTTTTTCTAGCAGCAATAGTCAAACTACACTGACCAATACCAACATTATTAGTACCCATATACTCTATAGTCAAACAACAGTGGTATGCATTACAGTATGCATATTATGCATGGTACATACTAAAAAAGTAGTTTATAATATATATTTATAAATAAATATTTATAAAAATACCATGTGATATAATAGGCATCTATTGCAAAACAGGCCAGGTCTTACCTGGGACTTCAGTAATAATTTAGATTTGATATAGATCACTTCCTTTTAAACTGATATTGCACAGACTGACATAAGTTGCAACCAACATTATACAGTCAGCACAGTGTGAAATGTCATGTACTGTATCTGTAAGATGACCCTCAAGAGGACTACAGGTTTGTAAGATGTGGAACCTCTGAAGCATTGCATAGACTTGATCAGGATTTGTTGTAGTTATTTTTCTCAATAACTCCTGCATACTAACAAACTGTTGTAGATTATCAGTCTGTGATCCTAAACGCATTCAGAAAGTTGTGCCTCAAGCTGGCTCATCTAATGTAACTTTTGTGTATGTTCTGACTATATGTGTACTCCATTCAGCTTTAGGATCAATATGGAATAAATAAAAACTGGAAGGAAAATCAACACACAGGAGATCTAAAATATCTTGACTGTAATAACCTTCTTGCCTCATCTGGTGCTGTGGCTAAGAATGTGCCTTCCCAAGAAGATTTATGACTAACTAAGATGAAATAAGATGTCAAAGCAAATTGGGAAAAGGTACACATCAACGGGACATGACTACGCTTACAGAGGCTGTAATCACTATGCTTCCAAATAGCAATTACTTCTCAACAGCTCTTAACCTTCAGCACCTTGAGTCTTGTACGTGATGAACTGTTTTGTTGCTTCCAGACAAATATATTCACTCATGGATTTTTATTATAATGAGATCAGTGGAAATAACTGTCATCAATGAACCAGTCATAGAGAAGGATTTAGAAAAAGGAAAGCGTAACGAAACACAAATGAAATATACTATCCCACATCCATTGCTCTTTATCTTTCAGTAGCCAAATGAATGTAATGTATTTTTATTAACAATATAAGGTGCAGGAATAGGATGTGATAAATAATAAAGTATAATATTTGGTATGTAATGAACTGTAATGACTTTATTTGGCTTAGTGGATGACACAATAACTCTAATTCTAACAGAAGGTCCATGTGCTAGATTTTTGTGAAGTTTTCAACTGTATTGCTCCATTAGCATATGGAAGTTGTTTACATCAATGGGCTTGATATGTTGAATTGATAGTTTTGTTTTAGTCTGCACTGACTGCTGTCATGAAACACTGTTTCCAGCTGCAGCAGTCAGCTGTTTTCACTGAACAATCTTTGAGTATTTCAACCTACTCAGCACCAGAAGTCAGACATAGTTAGTGATATGTAGTGGTACATGTAACTGCTGCAGAATTTTATGCAACTTTTAAATATTATGTGTTAATCTGTCTGAATAAAAAACTGAGTGACTATGCAAGAAGGAGACTAGTAAGGGAAGCAGGGCTGTGCACAGACAATTAGAGAGGCAGGTGCTCAAGTCACAAAAAAGGGCACTCTCCTGCCTAAAAGCACATTTTATTGATGTGTTTATTTACAGCACATACTCATACGTAGATGTTAGTACTCACCAGATGTTGTTTTAATACTTATGGTAAATATATTATATACTGTTGATTGTTGTAAGTACTGGTGGCCTACCTCCAGTAATAATGCTAGAATCACTAAACACGGTATGTTTTTAATCAACTGCTGTTGTTGTTCCACAGTCTGTAGGTAACAACATACTTTTAGCATCATTTTCACATCTGAGAATTTGCCAAACTGATCTGAACCATACATTTACATTTATGTTATCAACACAATCAGTTTCAACATTGTTGAAAATACACTGATTACACTCCACTAGAATTCAAACAGGACACCAGACATTAGCATTTATGATTAAACCAGAGAAAATAAAGCTATACAATAACATCCTGAATAAAAATCAGAGTAACGTTTGTTGTCTTCTGCCCACTTGCCTTTGTTTTAATAACTGATAAAATTATCAACACAAATTATGTCAAAGAATCGACTGTGGTTGGACCCAGAGAAGTGAGGGGGTGATCTCCACGACACAGTGATTTTATATATCTCTCTACCTCTTGTTCTCTCTTTTATACGCTGTCTCTTGCACCATCTGTTATTTTTACAATGAGTCACCAACTTAGGGCAGAGCGTTTTTACCTGTCTGTCACAGATGTAGATGGGATGTCAGGTGAGGGATACATGTGTGAAGCTGCTCTGCGGGAAGCTGGAACTGCGTGCCATTGGTTACTGTGACAGAGAAGTCCAAGGGGTGAAGGACAGGGGCATATGTAGTTTCCCAGTTTGTGCCTTTACACTCTTGTTGGATATAGTTTGCAATATGCTTTTAGCTGGAAAAAAAACTGCCCTGCAAAATGGGCAAAGCAGAGGGCAAAATGGCAGGTGCTTGAACACCAACTCAAGTGCACGTGCGTTAAGGAAGCCCACCAAGACACATGTGGTTCCTCTGAAGGAGTTACAAACTGTTATGGTTAAATTAAGAGAGACTTAGCAAAAATCACCTATTGCCTGGTTTCTTCGCCACTCATTGTGTCTAGTCTGATGGCCCTCCCTCATTTTTCCACTTCTTGCACAGTCACATTTATATCCCATTACATATATATCTTCCATTTCATAATCGATTACACTGTAGTCTAAGGGATATTCAGTGACTTAGAAATTTTCTTTCATCCATTATGCTTTTCTGTGGCCCTTTTGAGGAGATGCTTGAAGTGTTTGCTTGTCTTTGTGATGTAGTTTCAGATAGACAGACACTTTATTAATACCAAAGGAAAATTGCTGTAGCCATTACTGCAACACCAACACATTGTACTATGATTTGGGTGGGTTATAAAGGGTTGAACATCCAGTTTCATATTTTTTTATTAATTCACATTACTTTGTGACACCTGTTTTCATTTTGACGTGAAGTAGCATTTTTGATTAAGAGGCAAATATATATAAGAGACAAAGTAGACTATTATTATTATTATTACTGTTGTAAAAAGAAAGAAAAAGTGAAAATATTCCAAAGGTGGTGAATACTACTGATAGGTTCTGTATGTGGCATAGTTGAAAGCACTGAGAAAAAAGAAGAAGAAAGAAGAAAAAGTGAACCTTGGATAGGGTTGACTAAAGAAAAAATCAGTTCATACTCCCTGAAGTTTAATACTGCAGCATATACTGCTTTTAATGAAGACACACCATTACCCAACGGCATGAAATCCTGAGGATAATTACCCATCTTTCTAACCCCACATGACATAACCTAATTGGCAAAATGGTCTCAGTTCAGCACTTGTATTTCAGATAGTTATATATACTATTTTGAAGTTTAGGTACAAAAACCTTTTAAAATTCAGTATAAGAGAAAACTTGAACATTTTCTGGAATGTGTTCATTTTGCTTATCTAAATATTTCTCACACGTATAAAGAGATAATTTTCCTTTTTATGCCTCTTTTAATGAACCTGACATCTATTCCAATATGGAGGAGAAGGCCAGTCAGCTTCAGACTGTTAGTGAGTTGGAGAAGGGGGAAGCTTTATGATTTGTGGGCTAAAAGCAGCATACAGGCTTAAAGTAGGATATGAAAGCTGAAAGACAGCTTATATCACAGACGTCCACACAGATGGCCTGGTGGAACACATCCTAAGTAGAGCATTGATACTAAGAATACCAGGATCGGAGGCTGTATACTGTCTTACGTATGTGTTTACCATGAATAAACAAGACCCATCTCTCTTAGCAGCTTTTGAAGCTGTGGTGCATTTGTGGGAATTTATAAACCACTTAGGAGAGACTGCAATGGGACTAACCTTTGGAAAGAGAGTGCGGCCTACTTTGTGCCCCACTTTACAGGACTTCCTCACTTGCTCATTTGGTTCTTGTTTACTTTCACCCTCTGAGCATATTGTTTAAACTATTCTGTCTTTTGTAAACTATAAAGGAGTAAAAACCAAATACAAGCTGCCTTTGTCCTGCTGTTTCTAAGAATGAAGGAAAGAATGTATACACTTCCATTTAGCAAGTTAGAACGGCAGGTTGTGACAGCAGTCCCATAGCTTTGGCTGCTCTAGAGAAATACCGTGAACAGATAAAAACATTGCTCCAATTCTGTTTCTGGCCTGTAAATGTATCTATTGTTGTTTTATGGTTCATTCTACCTTTTGTTAGAAAAATAAACAAATGAAATGAAATGAAATTGTTCTAGAGACGACTGCCATACAATCACGGGAACAGTGCCCCATAACACACGTTTATAAAATTTGCTTAAATGTGTAAATTATGACTGATTTTAGGATTGATGGTGTGTGTAATAGAATGTTCCTCATTTGTCATTGAGTCATGCATGATTGATTTATAAATTTAAGTGCATCAGCTGCCACTTGGGTAGGATATCTGTTTCATAACTGGACATTGCATCTGCTGTAATGAAAGCCAGTGATTTTGATACATTTTATTGCAACCAATTTTAATTAAAATATAACAGTTGTTAATGAATGAATAAATGAATAAATATATGTTGTTTAAGCATAGAAATTGAAACTAAATGGTGGATGTTGTAAAAATGTGGTTTACAAACTTTTATTTGCACGGATGGTCGTGAAAATAAGAATGTAGGAATTAATTTAATACAAAAAAGCTGTAAGTAAGAGAAAACATTTATGATTATGACCCACAACAGGTTTGAGTTGGGAGGTGTCAAAATGTTAATCAAAACCCTGAATTTGAAAAATATATTTTTAAGACAATAATCAGTACAGACAATATAAACTGAGTGATGAGTAATAGCACACCATAGATGATAAGTGCTGCTTGTTAATGATGCTTGACTAAACAACAATGTCCCATGTGGCCTGTTACATGAATTTCTCCCTCTGTCTTTGGATGTCATAAAAAATATACATGCAGTAGTGGTGATGATACATAACTGACACAAATGACTCTTACAATCACATAATTCTCCTCCTGACTGTGGATCTTCATTTTACTGATGTTTCAAATACCAACTATCAATCTATCCATCTAATCATCATGTCTTAAGGATCTGAGGTGAAAAGCAGGATTGCTGTTTGCTATTTAATATACGCAAGACATTTAGTGTAAGCAATAATAATATATAATTTAAAAATTGTACTATTTTCAAAAATATGTTTATATATTAGTTGAAGTAACTCATTTGCACACATGGGTCAAATTAGATTCAGCCTATTTAAATGGGGAAAGGTAACATTTATAACGTGGTATGGGTCACAAGCATCTACTGTATCTCTTGATCCATCTACCTTCAAGCTCCTTAACAAAGCTCAAGCATGTTTTTTTTCCATTTATTTATTTATTTATCTATTTTTGCACTCATGTTTGCTCATTGCAGAGGGCAGCTAAGCTGCTCCTAATCCGACTCTTCATTTAGTCATGCATGAAAGCAAACAGCTTGTGATGACTGTAGACAGTCTTCAGTAATGATTCCAATTGTAAAATTATCATTTCAAGGTGGTAGCCTTGAATCAATGTAATGATTGAAGAAGTGAAATAAATTTGGCTTCTGGCCTGGATTTGAGTATTTTTTCCGGTCATCCCTTTTCACGAAGAAGGTATTTAACCCAGAACTGTCAAACCTAATAGAAGGAAGTACCAGTAGAAATCATTAGTCCATCAAAGGGATTATCAAGAGTGTCACTTCTGAGCATAGCTGCTGCCTGTCTAGCTTGGCACACTAAATATAGGAAGCCTTCTAAACACAATAATGTGAGAGGAGACATGTGGATGGATCTATAGCCTCAGAGGCACAGACTAACTACAGATGGCTTCAAAATGTATGTGAAGCTTTGTAAACTGAACTACTAATGCAAGAATGTAATTAAGTGAAAACTGCTCCTTATAAATATCTGACTTAAAAAGAGAATGGCCTTCAATAGAAGAATACTATGTTCTCTTTCAAAAGAAACCAAAACATGCTCAGTGGAGTTGTAGTTATTGAAAATCCTTTTGAGGGCAGCATTTGATGTGATTGGTTCAGCCAAAAAGCCAATGAGAACACAGTGTGATGGAACCCACTAAGGAAACTAAGGAAAAGCTACACGTGACTTCAGCAGTGGCTAATTTGGCAGAATAATAAAAAGCAGCAACATTTTTTTTCATATTTCACACAAACTATATCTAACTGTTACATAGAGAAATATGACAAAAACACTTTCTTGCTTTAAGATCAGAATACTGTAAGATGCCAAAAGAGCAAGACAGTACAATTAGCTGGCATGAAATATGACAAACATATTTAGCAGAGCAGTCAGTAAAGTGTCCTCAGAATGGGCCTGAAATGTGCTTCTTGAATTCAACATGTTAGCAGCTAGTTTAAAAGCTTTAAAAGTATCTGCAGCCAAAAAGTCATAATAGTAAACATTGTCAATTTTAAGAGGCAGGTTCGACTATTACCATAAAAAACGCATGTAATGATACAGTGTTCTGTTAGCCTTTTAAGGTGCTAATGTTATGTTAGCTAATAGTAGGCACAATCTATTCCCATGATTTGTAACTACTATAGGTAGCTGTGATTAGCTAATGGAAATTTACATAATGAGACTTTAAAGTATATATTCCACCTTCCAAATTATGTAAAAGAAATAGCAGATCAGCTCATCTTTTCATGATTCACGTTTAAATTTCAGATCAACAGTGAATCATTGTGTTGATCCTAAGAAATTAAAAAGAGCTTATAAACCTAATTTAACAAAACTATATTTTAAACTTCGAGTGTTTGAAATCAGATGTTTACTTTAACAATTAGTTTTTTAATTATTTGAATTGATTTGTGTTGTGGTACAATTCTTTCAATATTTTACCTTGTATCCCTGACAGATGAACCAGGGCAAAGAGAGAGACTTTAAAAAGTTAGTTTGATTTTGTGCAGGTGTATGAAGCAAATAGAGAAAGGAAGAAATCAAAGGAAGAAAGGAAGAAAGAAAGAAAGATCAAAAAAGACAGAAGAAAAAGCGAAAGAGAAAGTAGGCCAAAGTGGCGAGGGCCATGAATTATCTTTGACCATCAAATTATATACTCTAGTCAGATGTAATGAAGAGCAGTGACAAAGAGGCTCTAGCTGAACAGATGGTTTTCAAGCTTGCCCTTGAGTTTTCAGCTTTCCTGATTCAGTCAGCTAGAACTGAATGGCATAATAAACTGGTATTATTCTACCTTGTCTTGCAGAGACAGGGTCATTATTTAGACTGATTACTCATTGGGGTTGTTTGTGTAAGCCAGCAATCATTCCGCACTTATAAAGTGTAAAACCAGAGCCAAATAAAGAAACCAGTGGCATTAATTTCAGCATGGGTGGAGATCGCTTTTATTTGAGTAGCCATCTGACCCTCTGTGACACAACCCTCTGTTTGCAACATATACTTCACATTGTCTGTGTGCCCATATTGGCTCTCTTCTATCACTTTGGTCCACTGACTGAATAACCAACTCATTGCAATATATAATGTTCTCCAAAGGCAACAATCTATCTGTTGGTCTGGGCTCTCTTATGAGTATTAAAACATCTAGCAGCTTCTCTCTGGCAGTCTAACTGCTGACTAATATGGTATGTGCAATCTGTGCCAGGAGACAGATTGATAGTTGGCTCACGAAAAAGCACTTCTTCACAGAAGACAACAAAGATATTTATCTTCTGGTATTGATTTTTCTGTGTATTGTCTGTCACAACAAGCTGTGCTCACTGTTAACTAGTTTTAGAGTAAGTAGAAAATTCCAATCTGCCGACAGTATTTAGTTTCATACACTCTACAGTTGTGTATTGTGGAGCGTTTTTGCTGTAGTGTAATTTTATTGATTTGAACTTGGGACTCTGGGAAATTCCTCTGGGTTGTATGTGTATCCATCTGGAATAATAATGACTTAGAACTTGACCTCTGTGTTTGAAAACCTGCAGTAAATCCAAGTTATATTTCCCGAACTAGTTAAAGTAAAGCTAGTAAAAATTAGTTGGGACACAAAAGGTACATTTGTCAAAGACACACTTTGTGGTTGTGCTGTGTGGACATTTATTGCCAAGCAAAAGTAGAATGGAAAAAAAGAACATAGCAAAAATCACATAGCTGAAAACAGAGAATGAATTTTCACTAAGATGGTAAAATGAGTGTGTTGACACACCACAGACGCATGTACTGTAGACAAGAGAAGTTACCAAACAATGCAAAACTTTTCTCATTTATTGAAAACTGTTTTTTGAATCTTTATAATCTCAAAGCACAAAGGTTACAACTAAAGTAACTCTAGAGTATCCTATGCTGTTGTGTCTGTTATAACATATACCAACACTTCTGTATTGTAGATGATGGCAAGCTGTCATTTGAAGAGTTCAATGCCTACTTTGCGGACGGGATCCTGACTACTGAGGAGCTACAGGAGCTTTTCTACTCCATAGATGGGCGACAGAATAAGTGAGTTTTGATTTTTAAATGGGTTCTGGGTTTTCATCGTGATAAATGTCTGTTTGGATTTTTGGATTTCTACAGGTACAATCTTAAATACATTTGCAACATTGTTCAGCTTTTCCTTTTTATCAGAAAAAGGACTGAACAAGAAGTGTTCTGAGCTTTAAGGCACAGATAATTTGTTCCTTTCAAGTCATCAGACGCTGGGGCTGGAGGGACGTTTTTTTTGAGCCCCGCAACCAAACTCAAGTAGGATGAATTAATGCTTACCCCCTTCCTTTGGACATAAAACACTATGGTCTACACAAACCACTTCTTGCAATGAAAGAAATCAGCCTCAGGGTAGCTGTTGAAATCACTTGTCCAGAGAAAATGTTTAACTCACTGCAGCCAGAAAGGAAGACAATTTCTCCCCTGTTGCAGTATGTGTAATGTTTTAAAGTTTCATTCATTTTTCAAAACCTGTTTTCTTTGTTATCTTTGGTAGACTGGCATTTGTATTTGTGAGACAGTTTGCAACCATTTTCCTATTGACATTTCTTTGCATTGTACCAACAATGAAAAGCTAAACAATTCTTTCTAACTTGTCTGTCAAACCACATTCATTGTCTCACAAGATGGCACTCAAAAAATGACACACAGACGCACAAACACATAGAGATGAAATGAATTTTTAATTGACATTGCAAAATCTTTTTTTCCACTGTTTGGCTGCAGTGAAGTCTCATTTATTGCATTTATTTTTTGATGTGTTGCCAGTTCTTCATGTTCTTCTGTGCAATAAAGTGCTTTTGGACATGCTGTTAGGCTTGGAATGTCACTTTGACACACCCGCGCTCGGACCTCTCTAGCCACACTCCAAGCTTTAAAGTAGTTGGCATGAATTGAGCTCTAATGACTAAAGGCCTTTCTTGTTCTTGCTGGTCTTGTTTCCTGTTGCTGGATATCAATACTGTTAATTACACATCTGAGAAAAGGATTTCCAAAACCTCTAAATGATCCCTTTGGACATAGTCACTGTAGCACACATAGCTTTGTGGGAATTGAAGTCATTATTAAAATGGAAATTTGGGAAAAAATAAAACACAGGACATCGTTGCCCGCAGAGGCTGTGTGGGCAGTCGAGGCATTAACCAGCTTCACATATGTTCTACAGTGAAAATGACCTGATAAATGCCATAAAAGCAACAGGGGGAATTTTCTGCCTTTATCAAACTATGATACTAAGAACAGTTTAGCCTCTGATGTTATCTTGTCTACAATGATTGGTAAACAAAAGCGCATTGATCTCAATGTTTTACAACATTGGAGTAATTTAAAAAAAAAAAAACACTGCCACAACTGCATTAACATTCATAGTCATATTCATGAATGACATAAGTTTCATAACACAATTATTCTGATCTGAACACACATATCAGCCTGTTTCAGTTAATGACAAGGTAATAGCCTGTAATAAAAATGAATCCAATTTCTTCCTGATGGTTTTAACAATAGTGCCCTGGGTGTATGTCTTACTTGGAATAATGATATAATATTAACACAGTATGGGCCTGACAATGTTTTTTGAAGAACAGCGTGAGCTTGATTTTTTATAACACACATTCTCAATATTTCTTCTGTTTATATCATCTCCTGCTTTGCCCTGCAGTAACCTGGACACTGACAAACTCTCAGGTTGGTGGAAGAGTGTCTCATTTAATATGTCAAAGTACATTTATTTCTGTAAAACTCCGGTCTTTAAAATGTATCAACATCCGAGGTGGTTAGCTTAGCTTGGTTTACCTAAATGGTGCCATACTCCCTAAGATAAGATAGCATGAGAGAGAGAGAATTGTCTTTCCATCTAATTCTGAAATTTTCCATTTTCCAAAATGTCACACTATTCCATTAAATCGTCTGTATCTATCTATCTATCTATCTATCTATCTATCTATCTATCTATCTATCTATCTATCTATCTATCTATCTATCTATTATTTAGATTTTTTTAGATGAACTTGTATGGAGGCACTTGAAGGCTATTGTAAGAATATTCTATGGACAGATGAAACCAAAGCAGAACTTTTACACTTGAATTAGAAGATTTGTGTTGGCAGCAACCAAACACTGCATTCCAGCCTATAGGACTTTGTTTCATCTGTTAAACATAGTGGTGGCAGTATCATGGTTTGGTTCAGTTTCTTCATTGTGTTAAATAGCAAAATAATAGGCCTGATCTTCATACTGCAGACCTTAGACTATACAGTATACCCTAAGTTAAGCTATTATCTAAAGAGGAATATGTTAAAAACTTTCTAAACTGGTGTGGAACACAGTTATTGGAAATGTTTACTTTCATTTATTCAGATGTTTAACAGAAGAAATGGGTTTTCACACATACAAATAATCAAGATTGAATAATTTTCCACAATTAACGTATATAAAAGTCATTTTTGTTTCATTTGTTTACCTGAACTCCATTTAGTTTCACAACTAATCCTTTCAGAAGAAAGGATTCACCAAACTTCAAGCAACCCAGTGTATACAGGTCAAGCTACACCACCACCGTCCACATGCAACACTGATCAATCTGTGTGCAAAAATTAAATAAATAAATAACAAAATCTGGCACAGATTTTTGACCTATATTTTTCATCATCTTAAAAATGCATGTGAATCAGATGGCCTGAATAAAGTTAATTGAAATGGGGCAGAGACCTGTAAATACCACTAGTACCAAGAATAAAACTTATACATAATTTATCAAATGAGAATGGCATAGTTTCAATCTGACGTCAGGAGAAGTTGACTGTTTTCCACAACAGAATGTTCCCCTTATCTTAGATTTAGTTCATTTCAATACACACCACCTGAGTTACTGAGTTACTGAGTAATAGTGTGAAATTAAGATAGAT
>OMLM01008224.1:0-24877 GCA_900302695.1 Helostoma temminkii
AGATTATAACTTTAAATGCCTGCTTTCTATCAGAAATACTGAAAATGTAATGCACACTTACACATTACATACACATTACTACAATTCATGAAAAATTAAGAAAAAAATACAGTGGAGATTATGAAATATCTTGCTTGTACCTCTTGGCTGCTTGCTGTATACTATTTAGCACAGTGCCATTCAATTTGTCAAACAAGATAGCAGTTCCATTTATTACTATGGACAGAGTAAGTCAGTTTCTAGTAGCATTAAATCGCTAATCCACACTTCATTGAAAATAAATACATTATTATGCATCAATAAGACGTAGCTTTTCATATCCATCACTTCAAAGGTCAGCATTGTAAAGATGGCTTACTATTGTTGAAAGCAGGAAATTGCAGGTCAAGGTTCACCAAAGCTGAATATGAATCAAAATGTAAATGCAAATGTATCTGTCACAGTAGTTCATGTTCCTGATGGCTGCCTCTTGGGGCCATGATGTACTGTACAGCTCTTGTTTCATGCAAAAACACACTACAAAGTTCTGCTCATAGTGATAAGCTGTATCAAGTTAGCAAACATAAAGGATACAATAAAATTAATAGAAAGTTGTTCCTTGTGAGCTGTAGCATAGTGATGTCTTGTACTAATAATGTCTAGATTTGTTGTTGTTCCTTCCTTCACAGGTTGTACATGGAGTTAAATTTGAAGTTAATTTTTCCATTGCACATTCAACATCTGAGTATTTCTGCAATTTGTGGTTTTGTGCTTTACCTCTAACTGTGTTCGGATTATATTGTATTTAGCTTAGTGAGACTAAAGTTTCATATGGTTCTCATCTGATCTTTTCATTTACACACACGACACACCAGAGATACTCCAACAATACCAGGACTTTAATCCAGGTATCTCACAGGATTAAGTCCAGTTAACATCTACGCTGTCTGACTCAGACATTTGCTCATCACATGTGGTTCACTTAAATCATCTTTAGATATGTTCCACTGCACATCTGAAATCAGCCCTGCAATGCTGCTGCAGTAATCACCATCATATTTTAGCTAACAGCTAATTATAGCTAGAGATGCGAGGAGTGAATCTGTGGCTGCAGTCTCGAATTAGTTTTTTATCAGAAGCTCATCTATAGTTTGTTACAGCTTCATTCAAGACTTGTGAGTACAGCTTTTACAGAGTCATTTTCTTAACTTACTAGCAAGAATAATAAGCTTTATTTATAGAGCACTTTTCAAAACATTCATTACAAAGTGCTTTACAAGAGAGAAAGACAATAATAACAAAGATCACAAGAAGAACACAAAATAAAAAGCATAAGACAGGGAGGAACTTCAGCACAATAACACTTGACCAATTAATATAGAAACCAATCAAGTCCCCCTTGAGCAAGCATTTAAGTAACTGTGGATTTTAAGGGAGGAAGAAACCTCCAGCAGAACCTGGCTCAAGGTGGGCGGCCATCTGCCTTGACCGGTTGGTGTGTGAGTAAGCATAGATGGAGCAGGGAATAATGATATAGACAACAGCACTGACATTAACAGCACAAGGATTGAAAAGCAATGCAAGCTTCAAGTTCTCTCATATGAAAAGCTAGACATGAATCAACCTACAGTAGTTGTGCTGTAATAATAAGTAGCAACTGGACTTATATGTTGGTTCTTAAAGACATTTCACCTTCCATCCAGAGGGCTTCATCAGTTCTAACTGACTGGCTGGAGTTGCAGGCTTATAACCTCTGTGGAGTCAGGGGTCGTTAGCACTTCCCTGTGTGTTGTGGATCCTCCTGTCTTTCAGGTGTGTCACTGTGACCACCTGAGACCAGGTGTGAACGACTGTGAAACCGCCTGGGTAGTGATGAAAGCACTGCATTGTAAATAGAGAGTGATAGATTGTGCCACAAACCACCTCCGCTGCGTAACGATAGTCGTTCAGTCCGGCAGTGAATAATAATATTGCAGAGGACAATAATATTCACTGATGGAGCAATAATGGATCCTCCTCTGTGGCTTTGTTTAGCTTATCATTCTTGACACCAATCCAACACTGTGGGGTTAAATAAATATCTGGTAACGTGCAACGTGTGCACTGCTCACGTGTGATACTCCAGGTGATATTACTCAGCTGCAACAGTTCCCAATGGTGGTTTTCCTGGGAGGGCCGAGAGCGAAGAGAGGGAAAGGCAAGAGGAAGAAGACACAAAAGAAGGTGTCTAAAAGGAGTGGAACAAGAGAAACAACTTGTAGAAAGAAAGACTTTCTCTTTGTGCTATAGTATCTAATGATGACTCCACCCTTGCATGTATACACAAGCCTACGCATTGTCTGAAGTGCACATTCGCCCTGATGCTGCCATGGTTACGCTGTGTTTTTCATACCGATGACATACAGTACAAGAAGTAACAATTCCCAGCGTGTTATTCAGCCTTTAATAGCAGGCTGGGGAGTGTCTGGAACACGTTGTCCTGTACAAGTTATGTGTCCCACTTTTCCCAGAAGATTGTTGACAGTTAGTTGACTTCAGTCGGATGTGTGTGACGTGCCACATGTAAACACACACTGTAAATCTGAACCTGAACCTAAAGTTCATCATAATTCACTTGGTCTTTCACTATGCTTAGTGAAAATTAGTAGCACTAAGCACAAAAGATTCTTAAAATAATAACTTTGTGTTTCTACACTGTACACGTGCATGTTACAATTGAACGTTAAGCTGCATTTGTATATGGGATATTTGTTAAATGAACTTGTGCAGAAGAAAAAATAAGAAAGATCTAATATTTATATATATTCTTTTATTTATTGACAACATGAATGCTGCATGTTTAATTCACATTTCATCAGGGTAGGTCAGGTATCAAGTGGATGAGCTCTTTTTGAAGTCCTTAATCACTGAGAGTTCATATATCACTAAAAACATTCACGCTCTCTTAAATAATTGTTAATTAAAACATTCACATAGTTTACACCCTTGGAGCTCTTCTGAGAAGATATGGGCTAAATTCAGTGGTACTTTGCTGAACACAGAATTTTCCACTCCGGTTTGCCTCTGTTTGATGATTTTTTATGAAGATACTGTAGATCTGTAGAGTTCTGCAGATGTGATGGGGACGCCGGTAGCTTGCGTTTTGGAAGGGTGGGGTAATAATGGTTAGTTTCACCTTGGTTAGCATTTGATCCATCTTTTTCCATGCACACCCTGTAATTCGACCCTCTGTTGTTGTCCCAGTGGAGCATGGCACCAGGTCCTGTCCTGAGGGACACACAAAACTCAATTTGCTCCTTCGGATCTATGTTCTGGGGTAAGTTCAAGTCAAAGGAAAAAACCTCCATGTCAGAACATGCAAAGCGCAGCTGCTGCAGAAATGTGCAAGGAATGTCATGATAGCTCCGCCAAGAGTCAAAGGTCACCCTCATGTGAACAGTCTTTTCATTACACACATGAGAAACACACACTTTGCCACTCAAGTTGTGCTGTGAAATGTTACAGCTTTCCAGCTGTATGTGTGTCTCTCGCAAACGTGCAATGAATGCTTTAACATCCAGTGTTGGCTGAGGGAAGCCCAGACGCAACTTGTAGCAGTGCTGTTTGTTTGAGTTTGACTGCTGGTCTTGCAGTTTGGCTGGGGAAGGTTTCATCATTATTGTAGAAGAGGGGGACGAGAGCTCAGGAATGAAGAAATGTATAGCGGTGAGTGCCAGCCCCTTAGTGTCTGCAAAGACAACTCGCTTCTTGTTCGCACTGCTGCTATATCTGCGCAAACAGCTCCGAGGCCCTGAGGTCAAAGTGGAGTAGGGCAGTGATGAGGATGAAGACGAGGAGGAGTGACGTGGAGAATAGAGACAGGCCTTTGGCTGATCCCGTCGCTGTGTGGGTTTCATGGACAGCAGCTCATACAGAGGCTGCTGCTGGCTGAAGCTCAAACACATGGCGAGGTCAACTGGCATCACGGCAGGCTGGGGGTAACTACCAAACGCATGGAGAACTCTGAGGATGAATAAATGACAGGGTTACAGAGAGATCTGCTGACAGAACAGGTCATACATCTTCTTCTTTTACAAAAGCTATTGCTAATGTAATCACAATGTAATCAGTAGCTCACCTTGTACAATTCATTGTCAGCCTGAAGATGTTGTAGATTTTACGCTTTAAATCTGTCGCCTTTGCCAGAGAACTCCAGCGAATCAAAATAATCTGCAAGCAGAAAACAAGGATGAGAAATAAAGTTCACATTGAATGCAACAGTAATCAGTCAAACAAAAGACCTGTCTGTGTGACTTCAGTATTCTCTGGAGAACAATGACAGCTAAGTGCCTAGAATACAAATGTACATGTAATGGTATTTTTAAATTCAAAATATACTTACATATAGTGAAGTACCACGTTTTTCATCAAAGCAGACGAAAAGAAACAGATAATCGTGGTCCCAGTCTGTCTTTTTTCTCTTTGTGTGGAGTTAAGGGAATGAAGCTGAACATGTAGTGACACAACAGTTACATGTGGGTTGAGTTCAGCCAATGGAGTGAAGCTCCTTTGTTTATGTCCTGCCCCTAAATTACTGTTGGATTGGAGGTAGTATCTCCAAGTGCACTTTTTTTACACAGCTCTGCTGCTGCTCAAATATGACCTTTTTTCTTTTCATATGTTCAAGATTAGGATTAAGGGAAATATTAATATTATAGTAATATTAAAGGAGGTATACTGCACAGATCTATATATACATTTGGAGCATTCACTGGAAAACATTAGCAGATGACCGAGGCATCTCCTTTACCCGATGCCAGGTAAAAGGAGGGTGCTATCACAGCATCACAGTTAAACTCCATATCCATAAGTTAGAAATTGTACTCATTAGTGTAATTGTGATATTTTTCTTCTTTTACATTGTACAGTACAGGGTTTGGCCTGCTGGCAACACAGGACTCTCATTTTGAGATTAGGGAACGTGTGGACCTCCCAAAACGAAGCTTTGATATTGAAGATGGAGAAAATTACATTACTGTTAACACAATTTATTCAGATTCATTTTCATATTAATTTTGCATATCTAATTTGTTTGTTTAGTATTTTGTTTTGGTTCCATTTTTAATCCCATTATCCTGGTTTACCTACAGGCACAACTATTTTTTTACACCATTACTGACATCCATTGATTTCCTACTACCTAACATAACCTAGCATAGCACAAACACTGGACACTAGGTAAAACAGCTACCGTGGCTCTGTTCAGTGGTAATGCTGTAATATTCACCAGTTAACACATTAAATCATTTGTAATTCATACGAGAAAATATGTAGCATGAAAACAACACAAGCAAGGTTGATATGAAGCTAGGCTAATTATTATTATAATTAGCTATTGAGGTGCTACAGGCAGATCTTGTTTATCCAGCTGTGTTCTCCTAGGGCGTTTCTCAGTCCATGTTCTTTCGTGTACTCCTGTTCTTGTGGACTTGTGAAACGTCATCACCCAAAGCCCAAGTACAGTTTCAATTCAAATTACACATCTAGCCACGAACATATCAAAGAACTAGAAGTATTCTTGCTCTGCAAGTTGTATAGAGCATGCTCTGAGAGCAGACTACTACAGATTTTTAGAAAATGTGGTAGATAGAAAATAGTGCCTACTTCAAAATTTATGTTTGCAAGATGTAAGAATTATTATTTGCTAATAATGGTCCCTTTTGCTAATAGCAGACTCGCCAGTTAGTTTGATGACCTATTTCAGTTATCATTACATGCATTGTCAAAAATTAGCTACTGAATAATATGTGACCCATCTAATATAGCCCATACATGCATTTTTACATAATAAATACATGAGAATTACAACAAACAGATGTGTTTTATGATTGGGTTTGGGCACTCACAGCACTGGTTTAGGGTCAGGGAAAGATTGTGGGCTGGGTATTAGCAAAAAATGTAGCAGATCACTTCACACACAACGTCTGTATAAAAATTTTGACACAAACATGATCTGTTTCTAACCCAAAGTAATTTTCATGCCTACCTCACGCAGGACTTTGGTCTCTAACTTGGGCCTGCAGATTGCCAGTCCTGCACACTATACGCTAGCCATCTGCCCCAACCATCTCCTTGCAACTCAATTCCTGCTTATTAGTGTGATGTTTCATTCATTCACAAAATTTCTTTTCCTGACAACATAATGATTATGTTCGCTACAAAAAATTTAATCAAAATGCAAAATTTAGTTTTGTAGTAACATAATTTTTAGGAGACAGGGTTGGTTGGTTATGTAAAAAAGTTTTTACAATGATCGAGCACACTTACCTAAGCCTAACCCTGTAAACTGCTGAAATTTGGTTCATGCTAAATGCAGTTTGGGAGTTAATCCAATGCAATGCTCCAGGCATACAGCAAAACATTCCAGTGTTTTACCATTATAAAATTCAGCCTGTAACTGAGAGAGAATTAAAAGGATTTCAGGTGCTGGCGGGCTTGTTACAGAAACTGATTAATTCATGACAAGCAATACGAATCAAATTCTATGAAGAGGAGATCAATTTCTTGTAAAAAGATTTGGGGTTCACACCAGACTTCATGGCACTCCCAGTTGGCAACCTATAAGCTTGCTAGCTAGGCTGTTGGCAGACTGTGATGTGAATCAGTCTCTCATGCATTTCCTCATATGCTTACAGTGCAGTATATTTTTCAGTTCTAGAAAGAGCTAAGAGTCATGAAGGCTGCATACTCATACTCCATGCAGACTTTCACCTGTGAGATGAGGTCACAATGTAGCAAATACAGTTGCCTGTCTCAGGTGACTGTGTTTTCTTCTGGCATTTCTAATGGTAGAACATAATTCCTTGTCTTAAAACTATGTAATTCCGTGATGATGTCAACATGTTGGTATGTCTGTATGAAAGTGACTGAACCCTCTCTATTGGTGTGGTTTCATCCCACGTACTTGTGAAAAGGACACATTCCTTTTGCATATATCACACTAAATGGATATATGCTCCACATACTTAGCAATGTAGGTTGTTAGTTTATACAGGCATCTTGTAATGGTATATGCTAATTAATTCTAACTGTAGTCATTATTGCAATGACAGTACAAGTTTATGAAGAAAAGGTTAGTAGCGTGTCTGTTTTCCACAGGTTTGCTACTGTTTCACCATGTTAATAAATCCCGTCCACTATAACCTAACCACATGTTGCATCTCTACCACTGTATTTTTCGAAATCAGTGTATAGCAGACTATTTAGTCATCCCTTTATGGAAGTGACAAACAGTGGCGATGAGCTTGAGAAAATTGCTTACAGTCTAAATTAAATAAATGCCTGAACCAGATATGTGTAAAGGTTCAGAATCACAATTTTTCTACATCTAAATACTATATATTGTCACATAATATTAACCTACATGTATAATTACTGGGTCACATTATATATGCAGTATGTTAGTATGTAAGTGCTGAGGTGTAAGGTGTAAGGCGTTTTTCAATTCATTGCATGATAATCTAGTCTTGTCTTAACAAGCAACATATAGAAATGGAATTATGCATCTGAATGTTATGATTATACCAGTTCAAAAATCCAGTTGCCTCAGTTGTAATGAAAGAACCTATAGTGTTCCTAAAATGTGAGCACAGGCCTGTTCATTAATGTCCAATACTGTTTCAGTCGAAATTTGCCATAACTACACTGCAGTTTTCAAACCTCAAGACCTATCTGTACGTTGTTATTCCATTATGAAATAAGCACAGTTTTCCTTCTACAGATACTACATACATTATAAACAAGAATGTACAAGGTTGGCCACTTATTCAGGATTCATCAGTACGGTACTATAAACCACAGGTAGTTGTTTACAAGCTCATTGTCTGGTTTCATAAGTGTATAATATCACATGCTAAAAAAATTGATCTGTAATGACTTCTCCCAGCCAAAAGTCATGATGCATACCAATCGCTTACTGTAAGCTGCATGCAGATGTTCAGTGAGCTCACACGGAGTCATGTGCCATGCATCATTATTCTCAGTTTTTATAACGTCTGCCTGTCTGCACTTTTTTTTTGCCTGTCTGTGTCTATGTTTCGTCTTGTTCAGAGTGTCATTACGATGAGCTCATATGCATTTGAAGAGGACATTTAGACATTTTGTTGTGTTGTTGACAAGATTAAATTTACCTTTGTAATTCACAGTGGTACAAGTCTCCCCGTCCTAAAGACCCCTCCAGTCACTAATTGCCACTAATGCCTCTATAACACATTAGGAGTACACGTTAATTAAACCGAGCTGTTTGTTCTAATACAATAGGGAGCTGTCTGAGGGTGAGCTCTGACAAAACAAATTAGACCCCTATTTGCATGTTCTGAATGATGTTAAAAATGATTTTATGCAAAAATCTTTGAAGTCAGGAAGGATTCGAGATGAGAGATCAGATGTGTTTCTGCATGTGAGCTTATGTAAGTAAGAGAAGCTAAACTGAAAGTCTTCAAACTACAGTAATAGATTTTTACACACACAGGTAAACTGTTATCAATATGTCATATATAAATGTAATAGTTAAAACAAGCAGGGACAGGCTTTTTCATTAACCCACTCTCAAATCTGTCATTCATTGTGTATCCTTTTATCACATGTGTTACATTGTGTGTGATGGACTAATGCTTCAGGGTAATGGATTGTCCTACCTTGCCATTCAAGACTTAATATGAATGTGCAGTTGGTTACGCAACAGCACAGTTATATGTCTTCTAGGTGCCACATTGTCAGTGTTAATATGGGTGTGTCGTCTATGAGAACAAGTTCTCATAGACGGATTTTAGTGTACGTTTCTTCCTTAGCTATCTATTACAATGAAAAGAACACAAAATAACTAACTGATCATATGTTTGCGGTTTAAAGTTTCAGATGAACACATAGTTTGAACAATTACTTGGATACATCTATTTATCTATTTACACGCTATATGTCTGGAGTCCTATTATTCCTCCACACTTTGTTAATTTTCTAAAAGTGTCTAAATACACTGTGGCCATGCTGCTTAAAACGCTTTTGAAGTTTTAATTTTAAGTAGGAAATGCATCAGACACTTTTTAAGACTCAAGTCCATTCTGGGGGAAGTGAATGAATAAATAAAGCTATTATAACAATATCTTCAAAGCTAAAATTGTATTTCTTTTCAGGGGAAAACATATCTTCAAAGCAAAAAACTATATTTCTGCTGGCGGAACAATTAAGATTTTGCTTTTAAGAGGGATGATGAGTGAGGCTGATGTAAGCTCGCAGGGGTAGATGAGCAAATTGCACACTGTAACTCTATTACCACCACTGACTGAGTGAAGCTAGCACCCTGCAGGACCTGTACAGTGTTCCTGTACAGCCAGAAGGAAGAAGGAAGGAGCACCCTCATGTGGGAAGAGGAGGGAGGACTGTTCCTCACTGTAACAAACAGTCTCAATGTAGTGTTTATGTACTAGGCACAATAAATGCTGTATACTCCTTGACATATTTATGGGACATGAATAAAGCATATTTATGAGGTGGTTTCTTTTAGCTTTTCGAGACTCTCTCCTTTATCACATTCTGAGCTGCAGTTTTTCTTTGGCAAATTTTTAATAAGAAAGTCTTCAGTATATATGTAAGATGAAAACATGATTTCAAATCAGTCTGATAAAACCTCATTTTTAATACTCCATAAACTTTCATACCTGTCATAACTAAATAGAATTGACATCTTGTGTTGTTATTTTTTGAATGAACACAAATCTTGTTATATTTTATTTGACTTTTTTTCTATCTATTTTTATTCAGATTTATTTTTTCCTCGCTTTTCATGAAAACACAATATATCAAGATTTTTAGTATTTTATGCTTCTGAAGTGTTTAATCCTGTACCTGTAAAAAGAAAATATTTAGCTGTGTAGTCTTTGGAAGTTGATTTTCATGCCTGACATAAAATGAAATCTCCGTGGAGGTTAGGGAATCTAACATCTAAGATCTTTTGATATGATTATGTGTCATAAAAATGTAAAGCACATTGGTGTTAATGCAAATCTGACATATCTGTGCATGTGATGTTGCATTCAACACGTTAAATGAAACTGTGAACGATAGCATTTCTTGCTTAAAATGGTCAGGAAAATTGAGATTAGATTAACTGGCAAGATTTGCATTTCTTTTTTAGTACAATAGCTGAGTGGCTTAATCTTTACTATTAGTTAAATCAAGATCTGGAAAATTTAATCTGGCTTATTGGGCAACAGATTTGTGCATGCTGCTGTGTTTACCCTTGCAGGCTTTGAAGTGCAAAGCTCCAGAAACTATCTAGAGCTGAGTCCAAGCTTTTACCAAGAGTCTTCAGTGTGGATTGAGGCCACACATAAGACGCTTGCCATTCTGTAATCCAGTTGTTTTATCGTCTTCACGTTGCACCACCCGCACGGTATAAGGCATTGCACACAGTGCTGCATATATGGCAAAAAATGTAGGCATTTAGAGGTAGACACAATTTTTCATCACTGCAACCTGTCTCTATTCGTTTAGAATCAGTTTGTATGCCTCAAAAAAAATGTATCTACCTTTCACATCATCGTCTAAGTGTATATTGTCTGTGACCTTCCACCAGGAGCTCCTTATTTGCACAGAGAAGAGCAAACAGTGCTGTGTTGAAACATTGCCAAAATGGGTTTTGAATGAGACAAAAAGTGTTGTATCAGAATGCTGCCATTTTTATAAAGATTCAAAACCACTAAACAATTATGAGTGTATAAACATAAAGCCATTGGCACAAAGAGGAAAATGGTAGATGTAATGTCTGACGGCTTTGTTCAACTTCTAATGTTATATTTTCTTTCAAAGTAATTGCAGTGACACACACAGGCACAGACACACACACACACACACACAGATCCATATATATATATATATGTGACAACAAACTTTCATATGTTAATGAGTATCTGTTCAATGTGGCCCTGGTGCTTGGTGCAGTGGGGAGAGTACATATTCACATCACCTACTTATATTCCATCGATGTTGCCACTAGTGAATTGAAAAAAAAAAAAGAGGATTTACTACTTCTTGATATAAAACTCCCATGTGGTCTAATGCTTTATGTATTATACATGAATTATGTATTATACTGTATTATGAATGTGATTTTGCTGACAAAGACAATACCTTTAGATAGATAGATAGATAGATAGATAGATAGATAGATAGATAGATAGATAGATAGATAGATAGATAGATAGAGAAAGGAAGTATATTTTAGATAGATAATGGAAGTTGGGATTTCCCTTATAACGATGTGGTCATGTATGTATTCTTATTTATCAACTGCATTTTGTTTTGAAGCTAGATACAGATAACTACAACCATAATGTCACTTGCTCATTCAAAGGTATCACTCAGTTCCTGTAGACTTCCTAGTCACCTTATTGCCAGTGTGTTACGCTTGCAAAAACTTGTAAAACTGGCCATTGAGAAAACTCACATCGCTGCCAGGTTCTAGAGTTTAAGACACTGATTGTAAAGTCTGCTGGTCATACTTTACATTATCACCTCTTTAATTATCACTATGGAACGTTTCTGCTTCGGCTTAGAAGAGATGCAGCAGTTGAAATGCTGTTCCACTGTTCCACTACAAACACTTGACACAAACCAGACACAAGAGCCATGGATTTATGCCCTTGATGCCACATCATCTTGATATCTGTGTCACATCAAACATAAAGATTCGTCAGAACAGGTGGCATATAAAACTGCATGTTGTAGATAAATCCAAGACTTTTTAGTGTTTCTTTTTGTACATTCTGTACACAAATCACATAATTACTGCCTGAACATGATCTCTTGACTGCTGTTCATCTGGTTCATCTTTATGTATTCCAATTTTAGAATGAAAAACAGCAGCCATTTAAAATCTTATGCAAACATCTAAGCACAGTTACACATAAAAAGTTGTTCATCTTGAGAATTTGGTAGCATTTTCAGATATCCCAAAACCAGATGTGTCCTAATTTACAGACTGCAGGAGCATTTTGTTTAACAGCTGTAAGAAGAGAAAGATTTTCCACTGGGTGTACTTTCACAGCTGGGGAGGAAATGGACCAGTCAGGTGAATCCACACAAAAGTTACTAACCTTTACAGTTTTCAACTCTTAAATCCAAATTAATCTTGATGGTAGACATCTGATGGGAAGCTCAGGTTTTATACAAATAGCATTTTTTACATACATATGTACATATTGCACTTATGTTTCACGATGCCATCTTTTACTCTTCAAGCTCCAAGTCACTGGAGCCATGTTTATTATCTTGTATAGATCTAACAGCCTAATAAACACAGATCTGAATGAACAATATCTCTATTTTCCCCATGCATGGTTTCTATATCGCTTATAAACTTCAGGAGGAGTAAAGACTTCAAATACTTACTTGCAGGCTCTTTCAGTTCCACTTGATGGCAGTAGAGTATTATTCATAGTAATTATAAAAACCTGCTCATTCTGCGTCATTAAGTGCCTACACAAAACATAAGCACTATAAATGCTGCACACAGTCTTTTTCATTATAAGGAGCACAACCGCACTGGCTTGTAGCCCACAGGTGTGTTTGTGTCTTTGGCTTTGGCTCAATCAGTCTGATAGAGCGTTATGAAACTCTTTCCACAAACGCAAGCACTTCTGTAACCTTGGACAGAATATCAGCAAATGATATATGTTGTTGAGAACTTCAACAACTGGAGTATGCGCCCTGCCAGGCACTTACTGCACTTTATGCAGTAGTCTGGCATATGGGTCGGGTGCAAAAACGGTTATCAGAAAATTTATAGATAAGAAACACTGCTCTGTTTTATGTTAGATGCACTGCTATATTATAAAAATATTATTTAGTAAAGTGAAAACTTGAATACACAGAAAATCATTGCATGTACGTCACCTACTGTATAATGTATGCTACAGAGGTAGACATAGCCTGTGCTTCTATAGAACACACAGTCCCAGGTGCATGCCTATCATACCCCAGTGCTGCTACACAGTGCGCAAGTGCAGTGTTGAGAATGCATATACAGTATTTATTGCATGAAAGAAAGTTCCCATGTAGTACAAACGATTGCAAGTAAATAATGGATTCTCATCCCTAGGAGCACCAGGAGGAACACAAAGGCTCAAGAGCTATTGCTCATTTCGCCCCATTTTACAACTGCATTATACAACACATTGACCTTGGAGAGGGCAAATTGGGAGCTTATTTCCTATAATGCATGTCATGATCCCATCAGCTTCATGTGGTGGAGTCTTGTAGTGATCCGTTAGATTTCTGCATTGTTGAAAGGTCTTACATCACCAAAACCTAAGTCCGAAGGAAAGTAAAAGCTATTAATTAAACACCGTATTGTCTCTGTGGAGCTTTATATAGCACAAAAGGCAGTTTATTACTGGTTTTGTGTCTGTGTATATGCATGGCCAGAGACCTGTGGTGTCACTAAATGTATCAATAAAGACAGTCAGGAGAAAAAATTATAATAATACTGTACGTTGTTAACCCAGTATATCTATTTCTGCATATAATTAGGTGCTTTCTTATAAATGATGGTTGAGCTAATCAAAACATTTGCGACTCACCCACAAAAAAAAGAAAGAAACATATTTCACTATGCTAAAAATAAAGATTGTTATAGCCATCTCAAAACTCTTGCAATATAACCCCAGGAAAGATGCGGCAGATGCTAAGCAGCTGAATGTAAGTATGTTCCGAGCAGTAATGCAATCTGTTGAACTAATATATGTGATGTTACTGGTTTCCATGTCAGTGTGAGTAAGTCATGTTTCGCCTTGAAAAGATACAGTCAGATTCAAGCTGAAAGAGATGATGAGTGAATTAGCAGGGAGGAAGGCAGGCAGGCAGAACTGTATTAAAAATTCTTCCTTGCTTCCCTATTCCCTGTGATGCCGTTCGAGCTCAGCCTTTCATTCTTTGTACCCTTGTTCATCACCTAAATCACTTTCTCTCATTTTCTCGTTATATCTGAAAAGAAAATCTTCAAGACCACAGAATTAGTGTGGAGTCCCTGGGACCTCAAATGGACTTTAATCAACCAAGGATTACATCTCAGGGGTGAATTCCAGTCATATCTAGGCTCCTTTTGTTTGGTAATGGACACGTAATTCATTCTTCAGATGAGCATAGAAAAAAATGTAATTACATTCTTGCCTTCTTTTAAAGAGAGACCGGTGGTGATGCTGATACAGTATTACAACATACTTACTGTTAGTATAGCATTTAAATGACAGTATGTTGAAAGCACTAGCAGATCTATAGCACAAAGAATTGAATATATATAGTTTTCATTATAATATGCGACATTAATAAGACATTTAACATTTGCAAAATAATAAGATAACACATTGTCTTAAATGTGTTAATGTAAAATCTGTACACACTTTCTTTTTTTAAATTATGAACTGCCAACACTGTTTCCTTCCCGAAGCTATAGTGTTTTTATAAGATAACACTGTTACTTTCTAAAAAACCTTTGTTGTGCCCGCCCTTATATCCACTCAGACCAAACAAATTAACTGTGAACATCTGTGCTTACTGTGATCAAAGGATGAGTCAGACTGAAGCTGCTTCTGTGTCAGATTTTGACATTTAAAATGAAGTAAAATCTGGAAAGTTCAATGGTAACTTTGTTAATTTGTGTGTGTGAAAAGGAGTACATTTTCAATAAAGCGCTTTTGACTTAGTCACATTGTTGCCATAAAAACCCTTTGAATTTCAGCCACATCTCATGGCCTTCAATAGTAAATGGAGTTTACTCAGTTGCTATGGAGCTGTTATCAGGTATCAACATCTTACATACTTTGATAAAAATTCAAATAAGTAGTTTGACATTTTAAGAATTATGCACACTCATTTCCTCGCCAAGAATGAGATGACATGGCAGGGCACTCATTAGCACAGCTTAGCTTAGCACAAACACTAGAATCAGAGGGTAAACAGCTAACCTGACACATTACACACAAACGTGATCCAATCTTTTTGCCCCCAAGTGACTCATATTAGAATCTTTCACATAACCGTGAACAGACTAAGCACGATTCTTTATAAGATCACATGTGACTCTAAATTTGATTTATGTCTTTTATGTAACAGCACGGCCACAACCAGAATCATCGGAACTGAATTCCTGTATTTTTTTTGTTTGTTTAGCATTTCACCTTAGTGTGCGTGTGCATATTATTTCTCATTATCAGTCAGCGTCAGAAAGTCCAGTAAAAATAAACGTGAGTGACAACAGAGGGTGAGAGGGAAATGAATTGATGATGGCAAAATCTTAAAATTATTGTATATGACAATACAATATACACAAGGGTGGCACTGATGTTTTGGTCTAACTCGCACGAATGTGGGCAAGCATATTTACTAAACTGCTGCACTGACTTGAAAAATGTGCAACAGATAATCATCCTAACAAAAAAACAACAAAACCCCCTAGAGAAGCTTTGTATTAACAAGCAACGCTGGTTTAATAATACAACACTTCCCAAAACTTTAAAATTTTCCAGAACATTTCAATGTAGTTGCAAATAAAAGATCATTTTCATTAATCGCAAAACATGTTCTTTTAGTGTGTTTTGAACTTTCTATCTTGGAAATAATTTGAAAGATCAACTAGGGTATAAAAATACAAGCATAAGTACGATTTTCTTATTCTGATTACACTCATCTTCATTTGAATAGCCTTGTGTTGATACCCAGTAGACTATACTGAATAATGCATAAAGTTCCGCATTGCATGCGGCTGAATCTTGGAGTTGGGGTTGGAAATGGGATCAGGTTGAGGTTAACCTGCTCAAGGATAAGGACTGCTCTCTAAGGATACTAAAAATGTACTGTTTATCAGTTAAAACATAACATTTTAATGTAACGCATGATAACATTGGATAAAAGCTTAAGGACTCATTATAAATCAATGTACATATTTGTGCACATACATTTTATCTTTTGTTATTTTATAAAGCAAATTGGCCTGATATGACAAAAAAAGACTATGCAGGGTCTTCTCCTGGATCAAACAAATAAGTCTGAAAATCTTATCTTGCTTCCAATTTTTCCGTGGCATATTGGTGCACGTTAATTCCAAACCTCCTTCTCTTCTCCATCTGAATTTCATTGTGTCTGCCTAATCAGCCAGAAGCAGAAATGATCTGCTAACATTTCATTTCTCCATGAATATTTGATTGTCAAAAATTGCTCCAAGGGAATGAACTGGGCCCAAGGTTCGGTTTTGATTTGCGATTAAACTATCACGAAATCAATTTCATCTGCTTTGAATAATTCAGGGTTTAATGGAATGAGAAATGGCAAAAGGGGCATGGGTTACGAGATGGTTTGAAGGGTGTGTGTGTGTGTGTGTGTGTGTGTGTGTTTTACAGGTGGTGAGTGATGTGTGGGGTTTTGCCTTTCAAAATAAAAGCATGCCTGTGCTGAATGGCTGTGTGAAGTCATTTCACCTGTACTATAAGGTGTCAGTAATTTGCGGATAGCAGTTAGACCAGTGTACTTGACTGAAGTGTTACTGCACTCCATCTTGAATAAATTGTGTGCAAAACCAAGAGGAAACAATTCTGTTGAATATGTGCCATAACTGAACATAGAAATCAGCCCACAACTCAGTTTTTTACTTCTGTTAATGAATCATAAGTGGCGATACTAACCCAAGTTAAGATTCCAGTATTTAAAAAAATAAATAAATCAGCAGGAGAGGAAGAAGGAAATGGTTGAGTTGCTGAAGAAAATCCTCATAAAGAAATACATTCTGCTTCCTCCCAAATGAGCACCTAATGGCAAACGTTCAGAAAGACTTTTTGATCTTGTCATTGCTCTAGATCTTCACAACAATCTCACGGAGACATGCACAAATATGTCATGGTTGGCTCTCATCAGTTCAAAAAGAATGGTGGCACAAATAAACTGCGGTGCACAGCCTGCATGAAGCCACCATCTGACAGTTAGAAGGCTAAGATGGCTGGTACCAAACTGAAGGCAACAGCCTTAGCTCCTGCAGGGCTTGTCATATTGCTGTGTCTTTTATTTATTTGAAAAAAGTTAGTAAGCTATCTTCAGCAAGCTAACTTTAGCTGCTGTTTGTCACACTCATCTACAGTCAACTGATCTTTTCCACATCTTTATTTTAGGATCTTACCTGTTGAATCTTGTTTCAGAAGACTTCCAAATTATTGTGATGTTGGAAAAAAAAATTATGCTTTGAACAAAATTCCCATAGCATCCTATTTTAAGGGCTAATCACTCGCTAGCTTGATAGCATGTCAAGAGAAGCTGACATAGCCTGTTGAAATATTTTGGTAACATCATCATTAGTGGGTTTCATACTTCCCGTATTGCAAAAGTAGATATTGAGGAGTTTGTTGACAGAAAGCAGGTCACAGTCAACATGTTTTGGTCATGCTGCAGTAAGGAATAGAGGCAAACCACACGCCAGCAAACTTTATGAAACACTCAGTTTTCAGCGGCTGGAGTGGAGGACAAAAACACAGCACAGACTCACCACTGAAGTGCACATGTAAAGAAAAAGTGTATCACTGAGAATAGATTTAAATAAATATTTTACTATTTTTATTATGTTTAAACTACTGATTCCCTTGTACTAAATTAATAGGAAGAAACAAAAGTGAGTCTACAGATATGCTAGAACATCTCTGAGGCTCAGTATTGCAACTATGTTCAGACTTTATGTAGTTTTTTGTAGAAGGTTGCTAAAATGGTCAGTGAATGTTGTCTCCTGTGGTTTCGACCCCTTCAATGTCTGTGTCCAATGAGTGTAGAGGAGGACAGCAGCATGCTCAGCTGAAAGAAGTGTGAATAAGCTGTGACTGGGTTCAGATGAATTACTTACAGTCAAGAGGTCTGACTGAAAGTGTAGCATTAAACATAAAGCCATTTTCATACACACCCTGCTGTTTCTGGTGGCTCATAAATAATGGAAAGCCTATGTGAGGCCTTTGCTGCAGTTGCCTTTAGCTTCTTGTTTGTGGTTCTGTAAAGCATGCTATATTAGGTTCAGATCTGGTGACCAACTTGCCCAATATACCATTTGTTTTGTATATTGCTTTCTTTTGTAGCTTTATCTGTACGTCTTGGGTCATTATCTATCTGCAATATGAAGTGGCATCCTATCAGTTTTCTAGCATTTGGCTGAATCTAAAAGAATTCATCCTAGCTTTTATATTCTTGAACTATACCTGTGGTTTGCACCCTGCTGTGAAGCATCCATAAAGCACAACACTTGACTGTGAACTCTGATAACTACACACCTACCTCCTTGGAAGTGTTCTAGACTTGATAATATGTTGTGAAATGGTTCTTGACCATAGACAGAATACTGCAGTTATCCACTTTACCTGTCCTCCATGGTCTTCCAGGCCTTTAGCTGTTCCTGAGCTACCAGTTAATTCCTTGTTTTTAAATGTTCCAAACTGTATTGACCATTCCCAATGTGCTTAGCAATTTGCTATCCCTCTGATGGTATTATGTTTTGTTCAGCCTAATAATGGCTTCCTTCCCTCACACAGACACATCCTTGGACCTCAGAACAAACCCCAAGCCTTTTATCTGCTTTATTAGTCACGGTGTAATGGCTGAACAGGCCACACCTGGCAACGCAACTACTAGTCTGCCATTTGTTCCATTTTGTATGAGCCCTAAACTTTTAAATTACTTTTTGAGTGTTTCTTGAGTGTTTTATTTTAAATTCACTGTGGTGGTATTCCAGTATTTATGAATGTGATTTTATCATTATTATTATTATGTTTTTATTAATTTGAAGTAAAATTAACTTGACTATAAGGTGTAAGGTATAGGTGTACATTTATTTAAAAAAAAATTGTAGCATGAGGCAATTCCGTTGTTTGGATTCACTCTGTGTGTGATACTTCACTCTGTACAACAGTCTGAAAGAAAGGATTTTTAGGTTAATATTGATGTTTTCAAAAAGCCTGAGATGATCAGTTTATTGTGATTCATCCTCAGGGAACCATAAATGGGGTCCCATCCAATAAACTCTTGTTTTGATACTGGAAAGCAATAGGGTGGTGGCAAAGGTGGATGAGTTAAAATAACTTAGGGTCAACTGTCAGAAGTAATGGGTAGTGTTGTAGAGAAGTGAAGAAGAGAGTACAGGCAGGGTGTGGGTGGAGAAGAGTGTCAGGAGTGATCTTTAACAGAAGGGTATCTGCAAGAGTGAAAGAAAAGGGAGGGTGTACAAGACCTAGTGAGACCAGCTATGTTGTATGAACTGGAAGCAGTAGCACTGACAGAACGACAGGAGGTGCTTAGATTAGCTGTGAAATAAACAGTTAGTGTTTTATTCATTTATTCTGCCACAATCAGTGATCCAAGTAAGAGGGTTGGTTTGCTTGGTCTCAAGGATGGCAAGAATGTACATGTGAGAGGTTGGTGTCACAGAGGAAGATACAGAAAACAGAGTGACCTTTCTGGTAACCCCTAAAGGGAGCAGCTGAAGAACACAAGAAGAAGAAGGCAAAGAAGAAGAAGAAGAAGAGGAAGAAAAAGAAGAAGGAGAAGTCTTTCATTAAAATGTATTTTTAAATTTAACTCGTTTTCTATGTCTCAGTCACTTAGGATGTTTGCTTGAGTCATTACCTTTGCCATTTTTGCTACTCTATAGCTGACCTCTGACCTCCCTGTAGAAAAAGGAAAAGAAAAGAAATGGTATTTTCTCATTCAATAGCATATCACAAAAACATATATCCCAGGTTTTAAATTATATATTACTTATTTTTTACGTACACTCTTGTCAACTTCTCAAAAGACTTTTGAAGGTCTAAACCTGAATGAGTGAATTATAGTATGTACAATAAGTGCTTCATATATTGGTTATGGAAAAGATGGTTACAGTTTTGATGCTCACACCAAAGTAGGTAAAATAAATTAGTTAAAAAGTTAAAAAGTCAGCAATTGCAACATACTCAACATATTTTCACACGTGTTTCTGCTTCTGTAAAATCTCATACTTTTCTTATACATATCATAATGGCATATCATAATTAGTCAACTAAAAACACTTTTACTTGCTTTTTCTGCCTCCTCACCCATTGTGATAAGGTGGCAATATGCATTGAAGTAGTTCATTTTAGGCATTTACTGTGGGAGGATAACTAGCAGAGTGGTTCATTTAAATTCACACTTTTGTAATATTTCATAACTCGACTTCTGACCCCTTGTCAACTGTTTCCTCACTTATGATTGCCAAGACCACAAGGATTAAGCAGAGAGTGCAAGCTTTTATGGATGCTGAGTATAAATACAAAATTTGTGATGCAGCTCAAGAACAGTTTGGGAAATAGGACTGACAAGGACTGTTGACACATCATCAAACTGAGACTGATTGCTTGAATAATTGGTTTGTACCTAATTATATTAGAGTACCCTCTTGGGTGTGTGTATGATTATGTGTGCAGACTCACTTTTGCGGCTCTGGCCTTGCGTACTGGTGTAGGGAGCTGGCCACGGGGAGCTTTCCTCCAAGGAATCCGGCAGATTTGCTTTCCAGCAGGGGCTTCGATCAGATTCACAAAGCAATTCTCCAGAACCACAATTAAATTTTAAAAGTTTACAATCACGTTAGGGAGCTGTAAATAAAGCGGAAAGCGCTGGAAGGGTGACCTGGTGTTTTTGTTCTGTGGCTGTGATAAGAAGGCAGCCTCTAAGTGAGGTAAATGAGAAATAGCGTCGGCACAGCTGTTGTTCCATTAAAGGCCCTCAGAGGAGGCTTTAGTGGGATCCGAGAGGATCCGATATGGGCAGTCTGCCAGCAGGCCTCACTACATCCGTTACTGATTCTTTTTAGGGATGACAAAATCCTTCATTTTGTGTGTGTGTGTGTGTGTCTGACCGTGACTTTCATACAGGTGTCTTTAAAAAATCAATAATAATGACCCCCTAATACAGGTGTGATTAAAGTTTAAAACTGTAGTCAGTGTAGTCTGGCTGCCCTGATTTTAGAGTCACTAACTTGAAAACTATACTCGCTACTCAGTATATCTAAATAAATATGCAAGCAAATTAATGGAATGTGGTACAAAACAAAAGTCAGTAAGAGATATCCTTTTGGCATTTTTTGCTTTAAATCACAGGTGGATCTTTTTTCCTTGCCTGTATGGAACTGTTGATCCTCTATAAGTGCAAGCTCCAGCAGAAAATGGAGGGTTTTACATTTCTCAGATTAGAGTAATATTAAAGAATGTGACCTGAATCGAAATGTTTAGTTTTATGTTCATTTTCACCACATAGGAGTATACGTACATAAGTATAGTATTTTATACTCCTATGTATGTGCCAAATGACGAAATGTAAAGTTTACATTTTGTCATTTGGCAGATGCTTTTATCTGTCAGTGACTTACAAGTGAAGTACAAGGCAAGCAAAAATCTAAGTCGAGGAGAAAAACTTCAAAGATATCAGAAAAAATGTGTCAATTTCATGGACAAGTGCAAGACAGCAAAAATGTTTGTTTGTTTGTTTGCATGAAAGTGCATTTTTTTCTAGTGTATTAAGTGCATGGAAAGATACAGGAAAGTTCTGTTTTCAGCAGTTTTAATATTGGGAGTGAAGTTGCTGACCGTGCAGACATTGGTAGCTCATTCCACCATTGTGGGACCACAGAGCTAAAGATCTTTGCATTGGATCTTGTGTTTTGTGATGAGACCACCAGACACTGTTTGTTGGCAGAGTGCAGTGGGCAAGAGGGATTGTAGACCTGAATGAGGAAGTTCCCCTCTCTAGGCTAGAATCAGAGCTGTGTACCTGATGCGGGCAGCTACAGGAAGCCAGTGCAGTGGTGAGACGTGTGTCCTTTTTGGCTGATTAAAGATGAGCCGTGCTGCTGCATTTTGGATCATACAGAGGGGTTTGATTGCACATGCTGGTAATTGCAAGAATCCAGATGGGATATGACCAAAATCGAGTGTGTAATGTGACAGAGGTCACTCAGCTATAATGATGCTACAGCTTCCTTCAGCTTCACAGAGCTTTTTAGCTCACCTGGAGGACTGCACCAGATTTTGCCAGATGATTTAGATTCGTATTGGGGGTCTCTGTGTTGTTTTAGTCTGCAGCCAAATGCGAGGAGGTTCCACAGGGGAGGAAAAAAAATCATGCGGATGGATGACAGAGCACAAATTACTAAATTGAGAGCACAGATTTTTTTATAATGATTTTGTTATTTTTCCCATCCGTAGCAAACACACTTAAAACACACTCTAAGACTAATAACACTTGCATAATTGATAAAAAGCAATCTTTTAAAGCTGATTAAATATATATTTAAAAGAAGCGAACTGAGTTTGTATTTTTAAAATTCAATAAAATGTTTAAATGGATGTTACAGTGCAAAAAAACAATGTGGCACAAAGGTATTACTAATTAGCATTACATTACACATAGAATTATAGAGAAGGACATTTTTTTGAAGATATACTGATTTATCTCACTCAGACTCCCACTGAGTAAGAAAGAAAAACATTAAACTCTTAAACTTGTTTAAGCAAATAAAGGTTTTGCCTTTAACAAAAAAGACCCCCTAAGAATTCAACAGGATCACGGTGCTGAAAGTGAAAGGGAGAATGAATATTTTGAAAAGTTACTTCTACTTTAGTTCTGTCTTCATGCACATCATGCTCCCCTGGGGTCAACAGCACAGAGAAAGCCTTAAATCCAGTTCTTAGTCAGGCTGCTAAAGATATCTATGTCAGGAGACACATTTACTTTTCCACATACACATTCATGTCCCTGTGACCATAAAACTGCTCCGGCATATAACAAGAATCTTTCCTTATGAGTAATTTCTCTGTGGGCCACTTATCTTGATTTCCTCTCATGTCTGAATAAAACTGAGTACAGAACATATTCTAATTGTAGAAATTATGTCTGACTTTGCTGTCTGAATCCTGCTCCCCCTCTCTTATCCTTAAGCCTATTTTTGAAAGTGTTTTCTGACAGCCTCTTCCTCCTATTTCTGGTTCACTTTCATTATTTCAATTTAACTTTATTAAATCCAAATGCACTGTCCCGTTGTGCCATATAACAGAGTACACAGCCCAAAACTAAGTGCAGTTTTTTGCCTATTATGTCTGCAATGATAATTTGTTTTCCAGCATTGGCATTGCTTCTGACAACACTGTAGCATTCTGGGAAAATATAGTATCCATCCATCCTTTCATCTGCAGACTTGTTTTCAGCCTCAGCAAATCCAGCTTTCTGTGTTTATGGCCACTTTCTTGCAATGCATACCGTAATTCTTATTTTCCATCAAACTTTTCTACACCAAAGCAAGATCCAATTACATCAGGCAGAAATGAGTCTGGCCGGTTCATAGGGTACTTTGTACCAAAATTCGCTCTTTCCTTCCTCCTCTCTCCTTCCATGTTTATGAAAAAATAACATTCACCATCTCAAGAATGCCATGTTCTCTTCAAGTTTGTTTTCTGTTGCTGTCACAGTGGCTTATAGCAGGTTGTGCCACTCTAGCATCATTCTGTTCCATAAAGCCCAGCAAACAAGCAAAATGAGCTTGTCTGTGACGAGACCAGTAATTTATGGCCACGTGTAAGATCAAGACTGGAGAATAAAGACCAAATCTATGCTAAGAAATTTGACACAGGGAATATTTGTATAGCTTCAGTAAAAATGAAATTACTCTGCCTAACCATAATGCCTCCCAGAGCGAGGAGTGCAGACTGTGCACAGCTGGGGATTAGCATCTGTAATGGGGTTTTGAGGATAGTCTGGATTTCAGATCTTGAGCGATATGGTGCCAGGGTTAAACACCAGGCAGGGGACTAGAGGATTTAACCAGCAAAGGCTTCCCCCTCCACGTGCACAGAGTATCACTGTGTCCTAAAGTACACCCATTTCCCACGGTCATTTACTCGAGCTTCTCCAGGGGCACTGCAGTCTTAAAACACTGGGGTAAGAGGGAGGGAGACAGATGCTGATTCATTCGGAGTGAGAGATGGACTAAGAGACACAGATTTGAAGAAAAGATAAAGGAAAACACAGAGTCTGCTTGTGGCTGTTGTGTGGATTTTGTTAACTTAGACATAAATGCAACTACATCTTCAAAATTGTTGTTCTTACATACTCCTACTTTATTCTTTTACTCCATTTCAGAGCATTTGAGTCCTCTCAACTGAATTTGACCACTTGATATAGATTATGAAATCGTCAAGGTTATTTTTGAAGTGCAAAAACAATATTTGCTTTGTATTTGTTTTGTTGTTGTTGTTGCTGTTGTTGTTGGTTTTCATTCAAGCCTTGCAATCAGCCTTTAAAATGTGAGCTGTCATAGATTAAACCACCCATCAATAATTGGCTGCTTTTTAGCCATTAGTGATAGTTAACATGCCGTCAGTGTCAAAATGTTGCTTTTAACTTTATGCATGAATGACAATATCCATCTATGGGAAAGAGGCAGGGCAGGTTGACAGTCTATCACACATCTGACACACAGGAGCAGACAAACACATGCACCTCTACACACTCACATTTACACCTAACATGCATCTGAATGTCAATATCTACCACTTTAAATAGTAACAGTATTATTATAATTATTAACAGTATGCAATATTAAGTGATTCAAAATCTTCCATGTATTAGTAGTAATTGTACAGAGTGTATAGTAAAACAGAAACAAGTTTGTCAAACTGCACTGGAAATGGAGACCGAAGTACAACCTTAATGCAATTTGAGTGTGTACACAAGCAAAACAAAAATCCATTCACCTGTGATCACTGCAGCAAAACAGACTGAACCTGAAATTAAGGCTAAATTCATGAACAAAAAAACACACTGTGAACACCAC
>OMLM01008224.1:27009-43410 GCA_900302695.1 Helostoma temminkii
CATTACTGATTTATGTCTGTTGAAAACAAATCTTTTAAGTTGATCTAACATTTTTTTGTTTATCTAACTGTGAATAGTTAGAGCAACTTTATATATATATATAAGTGTGTGTGTGTATATATATAGTAATACTATACTATATATAGTATAGTATTACTATATATAGTATAGTATACTACATCACTATTAGTCTAGCTAATTTTTTTTTCTTTTTTTTCTTATAACTGAATATCTCTTAGGACTCAATTCCATTAAGCTTTTAAATAAATCTCAGTGTTAATGTTTTCTCTCAGAACTACAACGTATCAAGCAGAGTGATCATCTGTATCACACCAGTCAGAAACTGAGGTAACAAGTGGACTCAAGACTGAAATCTGGTAAACCCAGGATGGTATTTAAAAGTTTATTAAAAACTGGGGGCAGATGTTATGCAGGTGAGGTCACACAAGAACAAAGATGTGAATAGGTGTTTAACTTCTGGGTCCCTGGGTATTAGTATTAGGCAACAGTATGGAACAGGTAAGTATATGATCAGCCTAGTAACCAAATGGTAACTTGCAGCAGTGTAAGAATGGGCTGAAAGTACAGACTGGAATAATGACGATACTGAGCTGGTGTATAGTGATGGCAAGAGTAGACGTTGGTCATAAGATGGCTGATGGTTTTAAGATGGTTTCCTTCTCTGCTGTTCTCCACATGCTCTGCAGGAGACATCTGACAAGCAGTACTGATCAGAAAGCATACACAATCCACAGATCATAAGGCAGAGTCCAAGTCCACAATCCACAATGAAATGAACAGGTCCAAATCCATGTTTAAATCCACTAAGACAAGATTGCAGGTTAGGTTAATCAGATCAGAGGAGGTCAGGGTTTTAGGTATAGGCCTAATAAATAGGTTTTCATTTCAGGTCAGGTCCATTAAACAGAATTCAGGTTCAGTTACAGGCAGGCAGGTCAGCACAAAGAAATGCTAGGGAGTCACGACTGGGTTGAAGAGCAGACAATCTGGCAGGGGACTGAAACCTGCAGACCTGCTTATATTGATGGTGTTTACATGCACAAGAAAAAAAAAATTTCTTTGGAACTCCATGAAAGAGTTAAAGCAGTTAAAAAAATGGGTTACTGGAAATTTATATATACATGCAGCAGAAGGGTAATCTGATTTCTTCTGTACATTGATCTTATTTTGGAAGCATTGTGCACAGCTTCACTGTAAAGCATAAGAGGATACTGTTTCTCGACATATTTGTGTGTGCATGTTTTTGTGGTTGTTTGTTTTAATGTTAGTTTGTTTTTTGATGTGTCAGCAGAGCTGACAGCACCGAGAGAGAGGAATGCAGCACTTTTCATGTTGCAAACTGTCTGAATTAAGGAAATATTCAATGAAAAGTGACTTGTTTTAATAACCTGCAGGGCACTTTGTGTTGGTTTTAGTTTTAGTTTAGATGTATAATGATTTTTCACATTCCACCAACTATCTCTCAGCTGATAGCTCTTCTCTACCCTGATTATGAAAACCAGGTTTCCCGTTTACATGACAGATGATTAAGAAATCAGCTAAATCAAGAAAGCCGACTATAACCTGGCTACTTAAGTGCATGTAAATGCACTGATTATGAGAGATCTAGGTGTTGGTGATCAGACTGAATAGTGAGTGAGTTGGACCAGGGAGAGAGCAGAGACAGGAAAGGAAAGGAAAGGAAAGGACCATATATGGGTGAAATACAGGAAATCAGGCTTTAGACCATGACAGCAGCCAGTGTAGCCAGCCACAAACACCTCTGAACTCCCTATCCATATATCTTAACCCTTGGGCAAACACCCTCATTACTGCATTCGAAAGATCCTGCTGGTTCATTAACAACGGCATTAATAAGTAGTTTCTAGGTCAAGCATTTGATACTTTTCATCTTCTAAGAATGGGGCTTTGATTTGCAGAGTCAGAGCCACCAAGTTCCAGGCTTTTACACTCATATGGATTGGCACACTGCCAGAAGTGCAAGCTCGGGACAACGAGCTACACTGTGACCCCTCACCCCAGAGCTCCCTGCCCAAACCCCCCTAATTGGCTGCTTTTCTCTCTCAGATTGTGTTATCCATTCCAATTACTGCCCAGTGTTTGCATGCTGCTGAGCACACTGGAGAGCTGCAGACAGATGAGGCAGAAATGTGGGGGATCAGACACCGGTGCAAAGACAGACAAAGACAGTTTATTTTACCCATGCTGCTTCAAAGTTTGCATACACTGCATTAAAGGAAAAGAAAGAAGAAAGAAAGAAAGAAAGAAAGAAAGAAAGAAAGCAAAAAAGAGTTTAGCTAAGTATTTAGCTACACTGATTATATTATTTTAAATACATTTCCTTATTAGTATAAAATGTTTCCTTCATTGATTCAACACCAGATGCTGGCTAGATCTAAAAGATAGCATTTGCATGAGACTTGAAATCAATGCTGTCCACAACACCTTGCGCTTCTTCTCTCTCTTCTTAAACTCTGCTGCACTCAGTAGAGCCCTTCATATATCAGTAGTTGTACAGTAAATACAAATACTGCCAAACTGACCAGTGAAGCATTATAATTCAAATAATTTCATTGCTTAGTGTGTGGTTAATTGTGGGCCTCATTGAAAATCACCGAGAAGTGATCTCTGCACTGCTGCCAGTCCGTTCAATTAAATCCTTTGATAGCACCTCTTCACATTAAAAATTTAAGAAAAATTCTACTAAAAGAAACGTCTGAAAAAAGCTTAAAGTGTATGGCATCACTTATGCTTGTAGTGAAAACATGTCATATCCAGATAGAATCAAAATATTGTTATAATTGTCTGGATTTTAAATACACTTTTTTTCATCCCCAGCCCCTAAGGGTGCACCAGCCAGTGTACTTTAAGTGCCAGTCCCAAGCCTGGCAATAAGGAGGGTTGCTCCAGGAAGGGCGTCCGATGTAAAAACCCTACCAACAGCTTGCTAACTAAGAACTTGCTTATTAAACATAAGATACACAAAAAATGTGTTACAGTGTAACATTAGCTTGAAAAGTCAGCTAGCAATGTGCTAGCAAATTTTGTTAACACTTTTTTGATATCAGATAGCTTCCTAAGATTTATTAAATGGCTTATTGTTTTACTCAAGTAAACTTTTAAATGCGTATATTTGCTTTTAATGCTATACATTGTGGTATTTCCATTTTTCCTTTGTTAAAAGATCTGAATAACCCTCGCACAGCGGGGAGCGAGAGATAAGCAACACATATGGGAATGAAATGAAATTGCGAGGAAACAGCAGGGTTCAGAATGCATTCATGACTGTGCAACATTTGCCCTCCCCTCCAAAATGGGATAAGAAAGAAACGGAGGATAAAGATGGATGGAAGAGAAATGGGGACCATCATAGAATAATATAGAGAGAGAAGACGAGGGCAAATAAGAAATCTTAACACAGAAAGAGGAAGATGGAAGTGGAAATGAATAAGTGCGGGCAGTCAGTGAGTCTTCTGATCAGGAGAACAGGCTCCTATCACACACATACTGTCAGTGAAGGAAGGAGACAGGCCTGATGGATTTGTATGATAGATGTGTGGACGCATGGAGCCATGGCCCCAGCTGCTAGGCTTAATGAAATGTGTCCCACTACAAGATAGAGCGCTCTGATTTAAACACATCCTGCCATGCTATTCCTCTTCTCCCTAATGCAGCCAGAAAGAGCCGACGCCGCCATCAGGGCCCTCTCTCTGTTTGTCTTCCTATTTGAAAGTCAGCTTCTTCATTTGGAACCAATCCGCTGTCTCTCGTCTCACCCATGAAATGAATCATGCTTCTATATTGTGCACCTGTAGATCATTGATGAGTCAAACTTGATCTAAAATGCGCTTTGTTGTTTTTTGGTTTAAGCCAGTCCTATCATTTTGTCCTGTGTGTGCATAGTCGAAACAATTGATTTTAAATCAACATTTTAATGAACTGAGAACCTGAATTACAATAAAAAACAGTATATGATTTATTTAAGTATAGAGTTAACGACAGAGAAAGGAGAATAGAGGGCCTTCCCTCTAGTGCTATGTTTGGTTCTAATTCCTTCTCCCTTGGGGCATCCATCTTTCCACTGTTACCTCCTCTCCTTCCCTGCTCGTGTCCCACTCTGTCAATTCACCTTTACTCCTCCTGCCTCTCTTTCTCTCTGTGTATCTTATCCCTCGGGGCTTGGTAGTCCTCTTTTTCAGCAGAAGTTCAGGGCATGAGGCCAAGGAGAATGCTCGTCAGCCAAGTGTTTACAAAGCTTTCTGCCATGTCAACAAGGACAAACTGTTTCTCTCATTCACTTCCCACATCCCAAATTCTAAAATCACTGTCCACCTTTTAACTTGAAGGCCACCCAAATTCACATTCAGTGTCCTTCGCCACCTCATCTGTGGGTACATTTCTCTGTGTGTGAGCACCAATATGCATGTTTGCATAGATGGGCATGCCGAAAGCCCCACTTCTTCCCCAGAATAATTGATTTAACAAATTGCCGGCCATGTTTCATTCCGAGGAAGTGACAGGAGCAAAGCGGGAAGACAGAGCCAGGAGATTAATTAGGAAACAAAGTCATCTTTATGGAAATTAAATGCATCCTCTGATGATAGCCTTCTTTTCCCAGCAGTCTGCAGGGTTCGTCCCTTGTGCATGATAAAGGCCTCCAAAACATCACAGTGATTACTGTTGGTGCCAGAGTTCTGTGCCTATACAGCACCCTTTAGTAATGCCAACTCTAGCTGCCATTTTCATGGGTGATGTGTTTTGGGCAACATCAGTGGGAAGCACTGAACCTAAACAAAACAGCTGCTCCTAAAAACAATGCAGTGTCCTCTTCCAGGAGAAAATAAATGCAGTAAAACAGAGGTTTGCATAAAAATCTACTTCATATCTCATATATCCAGGCCCTGCATATGTGCATGGCTCTTGACGAAGCATTTGGTATAACAAGTTCCCAAGAGACAGCACATCAACTGCATGAGTGAACATGGTAAAACTAGTATCCATTAAGTTTAGTGCATACTTTCAGATGACACCATGCCCTCATGATTGTAGGTGTGGGATTAACCCTGCTCAGTGAGCAGCTCTTCAACAACCAGTCCTCCTGCTTGCTTCAGCTGTACATTCAACCGTGACTTTAGTGTTTGGTTGAGAGAGTGCTGAATATGCATAACCTATCCGGCTGACCACAATATCAGAGTGAGACAGAATTTAATTATTCAAAAAGGGAGACTCAAACAACGGTAATAGAAAGCCCAGAGGATCAATATGTATCCGTCTGACTGAATTGATCCTCGATATCTGTGTTTTTCCTTTTTCCTTCTTTTTTTCTTGTGTTGGTTAGATAACAGATCCTCTCAGATTTCAAAACAGATGACTCGAGGTAGGCCATTACAAGAGGCAAAATCAATGCACAATTTGGTAGAGTCAGGCTTCAGGATTTACAACTGTGTCATTGAGCTATTTGATAGGAAGACCATTTGACACAGAAACACAGACAACATGAAAAGCAGAACAAAAATCAAACCAAATGGATAAACATCATTGTGATACTAAATAAAATTACAATGGATTATTGTAAACTATGTTTGGTTTAAAATGGTCCAGATGGTACTTTTTGAAAAGGTTTTAACACAAGTAAGTTTTTTGAAACAAGTTCAATTTTCTACTTTTAGAAAGTAGAAGTTCAAAAATAATGTAATAATAATACTTACGATACCACAATGTCACCAAGACATTTGTTGCTTATTAAAAGTTTTTAGAAGTGTTCTGTCCTCATCAGAACTGCTTTAACAGTGGATAACAAAGGGTTCAGCTGAGAGTTTTACAATTTCCAATTTCCAACCAATTTAGTTTCATCAGAGTTTTCCCTAGAGAGACATATGCGCTATATATGACATCCTGACCTCAAGGCTGGGAGACGCTATAGCAATGCTTGCATAAGGACAGTCTCTGCAATGTGTCCTTTTATGTGTATGTTAATGTTCCTTGGAGCTCATGTGAGCATGCAGAACTGGAGAAACAAATGGCCAATTACAATAACCATCATTACGCCCTAATCATCTGGGGTTGCACACCGAGAAATGAAAATTAGAATGGTGCTGAGTCTGCCCATCCCCAGGGGTCCTGGAGCATCTCTGCTGCACTGCCTCCCAAGCTGTTTTTGTGTCTCACTGTGCCATTTCTTCCTCCTGCTTTCTCCTCCTCATAAACCACTTCACTTTCTCTGTATCAATTTCATTTTTTTCTTCTGTTTTTATTGTCCCTGGCTACCCATGAGCTGTTCTGTGGATTTGTTTTGGAAGATCTTTCAGGTGCAATTTCTCCCCTGGTAAATAAGTGTTGTGACAGGATACAGGCTGGAGAAACACCCTGGAATTTCTCCTGCAGTAATGTCTCTAGGCTTTGCTTTGTGGCTGTGTATGACTGTACTGTGTGTGTGTGCATGTGTGTGTGTGTGTGTGTGTGTCACCTTGGCTTGATTTTTGACATTACATGACATTAGAAAAGTTTAATGAAGGTGATCACCAAAGAATAAATAAATAAAACCAATAAATAACTATTGCTATTTGTCATGGTCTCCATTCCTTCTGCCTGTCTGTCCTTCATCCATTATTTGGTCTGCTTCCTGTCACCCTCCCCTCTACTCTTTACTTCACTTGAATTACACCGGGTTTTTCCCTCTCCACACTTAAGCAGGTCTTCCCGTCTCCTTCCATGCCAGATCTTCTCACACTAACCTGAGAGAACTATCCAGCAATACTTCTCGGATTGATTACTTGCTGCCAACCTTTGCATGACCTAGACCTTGCCATACGCCTTGACCCACCTGTACTGTGGGTTTATTCTCTCCAGAGAATTTGCTTTTCCCTTCCTGTATACTCTTGGTACTGGACGTGCACCTGATCTGCCTCCCTCCTGATACTTTACTGGTCGTTTTTCTCTGTGGATTTCCCTGTGCATTCATTGGACTGGCTATTGACCTTAGAGTTTGGATTTGTGCAGCCGTTACAGGAAATAGGACATACATTACCTTCAACCTGCCGACCTCACTTCTCTCTGCAACCACCATCTTTGTACTCCTGCACTACTCACCTGGCTCTTAGATCCTTCTGCTCATCATACTCACCATTCTCCACCATCTTTGTAGTGCTGCATTACTCACCTGACTCTCAGATCCTCCTTTCTGTACTTACCATCCTCGGCCATCTTTGTAGTCCCTCAGTACTCACCTGTCTCCTCTTAAACCTACTGATCCAACTGAGACGTCCCAGAACCGCTGACTCACCTTTTATCCTAAACTCCACCAACTGCACATTCTCTCTAATTTGTAATAAAGATCATTCCTCACTGTAACTCCGCTCCTGATTCTCTTTGGTAATGGAATCAGCACCTAATGCCATGAGGGAACTATCTGGCTAAAAGACCAGTTCACCACCGCTCCCATCTTGACTATGCCTGACCCTGGCCGACATGCATGCCTCCAACCAAGGAGTGGACGCGGTGCTGTCTCAATGGGCCGAGGCCGATAACAAGGTACATTCCTGTTCCTTCTTCTCTCACCGCCTGTCCCCAGCTGAACTGGTTACAGTATTGGGCACCGTGAACTCCTGGCAGTGAAGTTGGCACTGGAGGAGTGGCGCCACTGGCTTGAAGGAGCGGAGCAGTCCTTTTTGGTAGGGACAGATCATAAGAACCTAGAGTACCTCAAGACAGTGAAACATCTTAATGCCCAGCAGGCTCATTGGGCTTTGTTTTTCAACATGTTAAATTTCGTTTTGTTGTACCACTCAGGTCCATGCAATGGTAAAGCAGTCAAGGCAGTTTGACTCACCTGAAAATGATGATTCTCTTGATCACATTCTCCCACCTGCCTGTCTTGGGGTCATTTACCTGGACATCGTGAAAGAGGTTCTCAACATCCACACTCCGTCTCATTGTGCCAGATGTCCCAGACCACCTCCATTCCTGGGTACTGGATTGGTGCCACACCTCCTGGCTCTCATGCCACCCTGGGACAGCCCACAACCGTTTTGTGGTCCAGCAGCGGTTCTTGTGGCCTTCTATTACGTCTGGCCTTTGCCAGTTCTGCCAGTTGCTGGGGATCTCTGTCAGCCTGTCATCCAGTTTTCACATGTCAATCTAATGGACAGACAGAGCATTTTATTCAGGAACTGGAGACTGGTCTCCGACTTCTGTGCTCCCCAGACCCAATGTCTTGGTTGTTGAACACGGTCTGGGTTGAGTATGCCTATAACTCATTGCCATCTTCTGCCACGAGGTTGTTACCATTCCAGGTGGTCTATAGGTACCAGCCGCCCCTGTTTGAGGCACAGGAGAAGGACTCTTCCGTTCCTTTGCCACAAGCCTCTGCATGACACTGCCAACTAGCTTGGAGGAGAGTACCTGACCCGACCTTTCACGCCTCTCGGTTAAAGCCGGAAGTCGTGAGTGACCTCGTAACTCTGCTCCCGAATCTCTTTGGTAATGAAATCCTACACCTAATGACACCTAATGCCATGACACTACTAAAACAAACCCAGGTCAAAGAATAGCTTTAACCCCTAACACAATGAACATATAAACAAGTCTATATACAACAGAGAAAATTTAATTAGATAAGCAAAAATGCAGCATATATTGAGGTGCTCTGATATATGAAAAAAAAGGTGACTAGATCATTTTATCTTAAGTTTGCACATCTCATATGTATTATGCTATTACGCCATCTCCAAGTTTGTTTTAGCAACCCAAGACCACAGTTTGTTGTTCCTATGGTTACCTGCAGTTTAATATGATAATGGTACTTACCTAACCTAATTTTAATAGACACTTGGCATCCAATGTGAGAAAGACAAGAAATAAAATTCCAAAACATATTATTTCATTATTTAACTGGTAACAGATTGTGTACATTTTAATGATTAAATAATCATGAATTCATGCATGATTTCATTTGTATGAATTGTCAGAACTTCATTATTTGAACATGAACATGATTTATTAATGATGTTCATTTCTTCTTCACAGTCACAGAGGTGTTCTGTGGTACTCTGGAAGTATTCTGTTGTAATCATAATTAGCTAAACATTACTTTATCATGAACTTTTAATGCTTTGGACCTCCTTAAAAAAGTGGTGACATTACTTTTGAACATAAACTCGACTGACTTTCGTAAAAAAGTGGGAAAAGTATATAAAGTATATAAATAGTATACAAATAGTATTCCAACAACTTTATTCAAGATGATTCACATACCTTAGTTGTAATATTTATTCATGTGTTGTTCTTACCTTAACACATACATGCATGAATTCATGATAATTCATGATAATTCTTTGACTTTATATAACTACAACACACAAATAAAGGAGCTATAGTTTAAATATATATAGAATAGAATTTTCTCGAATACTTGTTTGATGATATGAATCATTTAAGTGTGACAAATATGCAAAAAATAAAAAAAAAACAGGAAGGTGCCAAATATTTTTATAGCACTTTAAGTTCTTATGTAGTTCACATTTACTGACCTAGATTTTCATTGTTGCAGGTACAGACCGTTTGGTTGTGGCTGATGAATGATCTAATACAATCACAGCATTCCCTGTGTCTATTAGGAAATATTACTCTTTCTGCTTCTGAGCCCTACTTTAGTTGTTTGCTTGCTTCCAGCCCTCTCTTTCGCTAGGTTAAACACTTTTCATGATGTCGGAACAGCACTTGATCAAGGTTTTGGTAAGAGAAGGGTCTTTTGACTCAAGTTTAGTTTGCTTTCCGAGGCAGGATGTGGTCTTGTTTTAACTTTAAAGGGGAAAAAGTCTCAGACAGGAGAGACAAGCATCTGAAAGACAATACATTTTCCAGAACACGACTGCCAGAAAATAAATAAAATAAACTCTAAATAAAAGACAACTTTTAGTGAAAAACAACTGCTCCAATGCACACACTCAAACATGCAAGCACATCCAGGGAGAGAGAAAAAGAGACAGAGGGAGATGGACAGACGCTGAACCAGAAACAAGCTAAATAAGTGATGAAATGGTCTAGTCCAAGAGAGGAGATGAAATGGAAAATGCATACAGCAGCAGACTCCAGACTAGAGCTTATTTGCAAAAACAATGTTCCGGTCAATACTGTCCCTTTTCATTTACAGCCAAATATCAGTAAAGGAAAGTGTACTTTAATGATTAGGTCGTGCAGACAGTGTGCACAGTCTCTGTTACTTGTTAATTAACAACATTTGCAGCACACTCACACACTTATACACACACACACAGGTATAGTGCATTTTTGCAGGTCAAAGGATGGTCTTTGATGCCCAGTGGAAATTTTGACACTGTCACGTTGAATGCTTTCTCAGGACACCGCCACGTTTAGCTTGAAATTACTAAATTGGCAGTTTGATACACTATGCACTAATTCTGAAAACTGTCCCAACTTATATAAATTAATTATGTATACTTCTTCTACTTCTACTTTAAATGAGTACTCTTAAATGCAATGTGATGCTAGATTTCACATAGATTTTATACTCATAGCAATTTTGGCCACTCTTCCTTGCAGAATAGTTTTACTTCAGCCACATTGGAGGATTAAGACCTTAAAGAAACTTTAATTTTGTTCTCTCTTTTTTTTTATGAACTAATGGATGGACATTCTGCTTCAGGATTTTCTGGTCCTGAAGCTGCAAAGCAGCCCCAGACCATCACACTATCACCAACATGTCTGTTGATATTATTTTATGAAATGCTGTGTTGCACGCACAGCTTCCAAAAAGTTCAACTTTTGTCTCATCAATTCACAGAATATTTGCCAACAGGTCTTGGGGATAGTCAGTGGCTTTTGCCTCGAAACTCTAAAATGGAATCCAATTTTGCCCATCTCTTTCTTATAGCTGAATCATGAATACTGGTCTTAATTAAGGCAAGCAAGGCCTGCAGTTCTTTAGATGTTGTTCTAGGTTCTTTTATGACCTCCTGGATGAGTTGTTGTTATGCTCTTGGGGTAATTTTGTTAGGCCGTTTAATAAGGTTCACCACTCTCCAAGTTTTCTCCATTTGTGAATAATGGCTCTCACCCTGGCTCACTGGCGTCCCAAAGCTTTAGAAATGGCTTACATGTCAATTACTTTGTTTCTCATCTGTTCTTGAATTTCTTTATGATCATGCCATAGCATCTCAATCAGGCCACATGCCACATGCCTGGGTGTGGCAAATTACTTGTAGAAATTGAAATTGTAGCAATTACTTTTTCACACAGGGCCAGACAGGTTTGAACATTCTTTTTCAAACAAAATGATGAAATTATAATGTAAAAACTGCAAAGATACTCTGGGTATCTTTGTGTAATATTAAAATTGGTTTGATGATTTGAATCATTTAATGTAATAGTTTTTCATAGGACTGTAAATGTAGCTATGGGTATGCTACCCATCCATCCATCAGAAGCCACAAGATCAAATAGTCTCTGTTGAATGCAATGAATGATGCATATGAAGACATCACAAGTAAACGATGCGGGTTGAACCATGCAAGAAGTTTTTTTCCCCTGGTGCATCCCAAGGGAAAACATCAGATGTGAAAATATCTGGCCAGACTAACTACACAGACAGAATGTCAGTGAAAATGAGAATTTACAATGTATGTAGCCTAGTTTGAAGAGGTTTTGTTTTGATTTGTTTTTTCATTGTTATGGGATGTTTTTGATTTTGCTTTTTTTCCACTATGTAATTTTATGGCAATCACAACGTAATCTTTGACATTTTTTTCATGATGAAAAAAAAAACATCTATACATTTGGACCACTTTGGCTCAAACATAACAAAACAGCTTTTCATTTTGGTGGCGCTGGCCAATTTCAATGACACAAAAACTAGGTTTTGAAATGTAAATGAAATGTTTTGGGAGATTTACCATCTTCTGCAAACATCCTGTCAAGTTTTGATGAACCATGACAATTGCACACACAGTTTAGAGAAGGTTAAGCCAACTGAGACAAAACTGGGGCTGTGTGAATATTATGCATATAGATACAATGCAATCCAGATTACGTTTTTGTACTAAACCGTAATCATTATGTTGTCAGGCAACATATTCTGTGAATAAATGAAAGAAACGTCACACTCATTAACCAGAATTGATTCACAAGGAGGTGGTTGGGGTGGACAGCAGGCGTAAAATGCACAAGACTGGCACGCTGCATGATGATCTGCTACATTTTTCGCTAATACACAGCCCCCAATCTTTCTCTGATGCTAGCCCACTCCCGTGAGTGCCTAAACCGGCCTGAACTGTGGCGGTGCAGGCTGTGAGTGCCTGAACCATTGTGTGTGAGGTGATCTGTTACATTATTCGCTAATGCCGACCCCACAATCTTTCAGAACCGTACACAAACATAAAACATATTAATACAGTTGGAGTCATATATCGGCGTGTTCAGATATTTTAGCGGAAAAGAAAACCAGATGTTGTAGATCGGATAATTTGCCTTTGGGCATTTAACTGATATGTTAAAGATGAATGTATCTGCGACTTTGCGATCTGCAAATTCTGGCTGTGTCCTGATGTCCAGTGATAGTGATAGTCCTGATAGTCCAGTGATACAAATCATTTACAGAACAGATTAACTAAGTATTTTCCATAGTACATGCTGAAAGGTATAGTACATGTTCAAGATGGAGAATGGCGTGAGATCCTTAGATGCATACAGATGCATAAGCATTCAAATTACACATTACACAAAGTACACATTATCTTTACCAATACAAATCAAAGCTATGAGCACAAAATCTATGCAACCTTTTCTTGACCCCATACAATGTGTATGAAACAGAAAGTCAATATTGACATTTGAAACGCTTAGTTTAACATGAATAACAATGACTTGCTCTTTTTAAGGCAATTGGTTTGCATGGTTTTAATAAGTAAATTTAATTGCTGCTCAGTAAATTCAGCTGAAAATATCTCCATTACAGGAAATCTCACATTAGTTAGCCAGACTCAAATAAATGTATTGTTTGAAATGCACACGTGTATATTTCACTTTATTTAATTTAGTTGTTCGAAAATATAATTGTGAGTAGTCAATACCAACTAAGGACATGATTATCAGGTTCTCTACACAGTTTATTTCAACTCTTTAAACTCAAATGCAATTCACTAACTTAAAAGTTACAAAAATATTGCTTACAAGGCATATCACCTTCATCCTTTTGCAAAATTAAATTCATTCCCTCTTAAATGTTTTTTTGTGTTGAAAGCAATTAAATCATTCACAATATTAAACACACTAAATTATGCAAGAAGTTTTAAATAAAACAAAGTGACATATAGACACCAGTGATGCATAATGTAGTAAAACACTAATGTAACATGTTAACAAGAACCAACTCAGTAATTTAGAACCACAGACTGTTTGAAAAGTCAGTGAATTACACCAGATCAAATTGAAAAGAATGTTAAACTACTTAGAATGTATAGGTTAAATTAATTTAATGTTTGAGCCACAAAATATTCACATACATCAACTCTCTCTGGCCAGATATGACCTTTATATTCTATTGTGTATAATGTGTTTTTCTTAGGAAACACATTTGCTGTTCGGATCACATTCCCTGGCAATGACTACTATATCTACCATGCCAATGTTGTAAAAACAAGGTCAGCTCCGATGGTGGGTGTACAAAGCACAGCACTTCAGAAGTTGTATCTTGCTATCTGTGGTGAAGGTTGGAAAAGGTCATGGTTGCAGTTGAAGTTTTTAATAAACATGCCAGGTATTGTTTAATAAATGTTTGTGCTTTTAACTTTTTTATTATTTATGCAATAGGGTTTCAGAGAAAACAATGTAACATTAACCAAACCAGTTGCTCCTCTGCTGTTCAAGGAATGTTCCTGTAGTATTCAATTACATCTAGGTGATATTAAATGAAAATGATGATTTTTTTTAAACCCCAAGTCTTTTACTAAATAATTTTCATTTTGACAAAAAGCTATAATCTGATTTAGTGGTTGCATATGTGTTACAAGGGCAGAAAGCACATGAAGTATGTTGTCACAGAAAATTTTAAATGAGAATATCATATTTTTGTGCCTTTTTTATAGTATTAAGTAGAGGTTTATTATAAAAGCACAAAGGGTTGAACAACCAAACAACAAAATTAAATACTTGCCACTGCTTCTCAGGCTATGATTCTAATAGCTGTTAATAGAAAACAATTTATATGGACAATGTGGTTCCCTTATTAATTCAAGACAAATGAAGCAGATACAAGGTCTGGAGTTGATATCAAGTACAAAAAGAAAAAAAAAGAAAAGAAAAGAATGCACTGGTGAGCACAGCAATATTGAAACACCTGGAAGAACCACAACCATGCCATAGAAGACATCTAAAGTGGATGTTCACAGAATGCTTTTCTCGGTGAAGAAAAACACCTTCTCAACATCAACAGAAGTCAAGATAGAAGTATCATTTTCAAGACCTACAATCAAAATAAACCTTCATGAATGTACAGAGAGGGTTGGCAACAAGGTACAAGCAACTGATAGGACAGGACTTAAAAAGGACTGTGAAAGCAACTCAAGACTTTTTGAATGCAAAGAAATAGAATATTCTTCAATGGCCAAGTCAGTCACCCAGCTTTTCATTTGCTAAAGACAAAAAGGCAGAAAGACCAACATAAACAACTTAAGGTGGCTGCAAGGCCTGGCAAAGCATCTGCATCTGGTTGATACAGGGTTGAATGTAGTGATGCCCATGGAGCTCCATGCAGACTTCAGCCGATGCTTGATTGCACAGCATTTTCATCCAAATGTTAAATATTATGGTTATATTTACAATTATGTTACTTTGCCCAAATACTTTTGAGTCCATATTCTGCTTAGAAATGTAATAATTCCTAAATGGTAAATGTCAAATTGTTTTTGTTAAATTGCTTAAAATGAAGCTGAAAGTCTGCACTTTGATCTTGATTGTTCTATTTCAAATCCATTGTGGTGGTGTGTAAAGGCAAAATCATAAAAACTCTGTCATTGCCCAGATACAACATCTGTACCCTACTGTGTTAAGTACATGTGCCCATTGTCTTTGGTTCCCTGTAATTCAGTCCCTAATGCACTAGACTGCTAGGTTTGCTAAGACATCAACTAACCATGTTAATATAATGCAAATGTGGAAGTAACTATAATATGTAAAATGACTTTCAGAAAAAAAGATTCATTGTTAACTAGAAGCAAAGTCATATTATTCTAAAAACCTCTCTCACAGCTTTCCTCATCCACTCCTTTGCTAATGGAAATTCTGCATATCTGGAATCAAAAATCTCTTCTATTAATTTCATTCTGCTCCATCTTTATTGGTCCACCCACAGAAGCCAAATGAAATAACCCTGTCAGATCTAATTCTAGTAAGACATCACTCTCCCAGCACAAAGGACACACACCACTATGTTACTGAGGTGCACCAATCAAGATTTGTGATTGCCATTCCTGTGCTCTACATTGGATTTTTAGAATATCCAAGTAGAGATTTTAAGTGAGGTATTGATTAGGACACTTTTGAGTGCAGATAGTAAATTATATGAAGTGTATTTGTTGTTGATGATGCTGGTGTTTTACTGGCTGGTTTAAGGGATACAATTAATGCTGTTTTAGTGGATTGTGTAGAGGAGAGACTGAACAGGAGCTTCACCTTTGTGTCCTTGGAAAATCTAAAGTAATGTAAGAGCAAATGATAATCATGAGATTTTTTTTCATTTTAATCTACAGCTCTCTGTTTTCCTGTGCTGCAGCAGGTGAAATGAAGCACTGCTTGCATGTGGCCCTACCTATACTGGAATGGCATGTGTGCAGGTGAGGGGTCAGCTTTACAGAAATATCAATTACAGTCACAGTCACACACCACATGATTGGACCCATTCATATTCTTCTCTCTCTCTTCCTGAGTCTCCACTCTGCCTGGCATGATGGCAGTCCTCATCATTGTAAGGAAACTGCCACCCGCTTTTGTAAAGCCCAGAGAAGGGTGTAAATCTGCTTCAGGCAGCTCTACTGTGATGTAGTGCAGGACACACATGAAGGTAAGTAGGGACAAAAACTGGGACAGACTTCAGATTAGAATTTAGGCACATAGCTTGTCAGGATATAATACACTAGGTGACATATATATGCATATATCCAGCATGACATGATTATTGAACTGAATTATTATTGTTATTATTATTATTATTATTATTGTTGTTGTTGTTGTTGTTTGACTGCCACTCTAGTCACGAACATACCATTTCAGCAGATTACTGTGAAATTTGGTGCAGATATAAATATACACCAATATCCTAGTGACTCATCTCCTAAGCTTATAAACATTGGATATTTTGCCACTAAACTG
>OMLM01008224.1:46915-61384 GCA_900302695.1 Helostoma temminkii
AATGTAATTGGTTATTTCATTACAAAGACACCTATTATAATAAATCACAGTTCAGAAGTACCTGCAATTGTCACTGGATTTGGTTAGTGATGCTTAATATCACCTACCAACATTAAATTACAATCCCCCCATTAACCAGTGCTTAGTCGACTGCAGTAGAATATGTGGTGATCTGGAATGCAGCAACTTCTGTTTAACATGAAGTGAAAATTGCACAAGCTTTTGTCTGAGGTTATCACTACAGTGAGGAGACAAGTTGCGAATGTGGCGCACAGGCAGTGAATGTGATAACATGAAATGACAGGTCAGGGAGTTTATCTGCACACGTTAAAGTGTTGGGTTGTTGGTGGCATAAAGGGAAAAGAAATATCTTCTACAATCAAACAAATTAGATGAGACTTTTTTATGAATTACACTGTTATATTGTGTGTTTTGTTTTGTTTTTACAGTTCATCAACAACATTTTCCTCATTGCAATCAGGCATAGAAACAACAGCTCATAATCTACAAGGTTAAAATACATTAAAAAAAGTGAAAATAATTCTTTGTTTCATTGTTTCCAGAATGTTCATAAATGCTAAATGAATTAAACGAATTGATTAAAGTAGACACATTTTCTACTCTAATTGCTTTGAATGACAGACATTGTTTGTCTTTTATTACCATAATGACACAAACAATTTTAATCTTTGAATTTAACATTTAAATCTGAGTGCACAAGATAGGGGCTTCACAGTGTCTGTACACGCTAACTGTGTGTGTGTGTGTGTGTGTGTTGAAAGGATGGAGTAGTACAGTGTGTGTGTGTTGGTATTAGGGTGTGGGAGTGATAAAACAGCATCAGCCAAATAGACATCTACTGTATTTGCATGAAAATGCAGTAGATTATGAAAATCCTAATGCTTTAGGATCTTAAATCATTCACACGCTAACATTAATTGTTAAATACTTTTAACAGGTTGGCCCATCTCTTTTCCTAATCTGATGATGATTCATGCGGCATTTTTATAACAAAGAAATCAAAACCGTAAGCTTATTATTTTAAGGCTTTTTCTTGATGTTACCTGGAAAAGTGCTTTGAACAAGCTGAAATACAAACTAATAAATGAGGACAGGTTATTTTTAAAATACGCGGGTAGAGCTTTTTTGATGGTTTTGGCTTTTATATATGTTAAAAATTCTGACATCACAAATGACAGCTGCCACAGAGAAGGAGAGCTTATTGCAATTTCTCTGCTTCCCAAACTCAAAGGTAAGCAGCAGCAGATCTGGGTACAAGCAACTTCATAATGTATCTTTCATCTGAGGAAAGTACCCGTGTGTGCAAAGTTTGCCAACTCTGATCAAAATCCTAAGTGCAAGGATGAAAGAGACACAACACAGAAGAGTTGGGGGAGTGTTGGTACAAGAGAAGGAAGTGAGAGCCTCCCCCATTCTGAGCTGCAGAGTGTCAGACACTAATGCCTCTGGATAGAAGCTCTACTCTAGGGTATTAACTCAAACATGGACGACTAATGCCATGGGATAAAATGTTCAGCCTCACTTACAGGGGCACCGGCACTCGCACAGGATCACAGGGCCTGGGCAGCAAGCATTAAATTATCACAGACTTGCGTGTGCCTGTGCCAAAGAAAAGACTGGATGCAGAGGTGCGTGGCTCGAACCAGTATGCATAGCCTTGAGACTTTTGATTTTAAGATATGAAGCACGGGCACGGTGCCAGTGCAAATATATGGCTGAGGAGAGAGAGAATATATTGAGTTGTTTTATTGGTGGAATCTTCAGATCTGGGAGTGAGTCAGAAAATCACCAACTTGACACAAATAAATAACCATTAAAGCCACAATAAGCAGTGCCTTGTTCAACCTTTACGGCAGTGCATTTTGCAAGTTTAGCATCTTTGCATCTGTTTTGGTTACCCATAACAATTAGTTTTTTATTAATTTCCATATGTTATGAAAATCAATTGGCGTGTTACTAAAAATTGATTTACAAAATATTTTAAGTTATTCCTTTCTGATTGCTTAGTAATGATGTGATGGTATAATGCAATGTTTTTTGCTTTACATACATTTCATCAAAATCACCAAAACAGCTATTTGTTTTTTTCTCTCTATACTTTCCAAAACCTCTGGGTGCAGGTGTTGGAAAATGGCACTCTGCCTCAAGCCCATTTGTTCCTACTGAGAACATAAACCTTTAAAAGCAGGTCACAGATTCACGTTTGGAAAAGGCTCAGCTGGCCACTGCAGACTTTTAGCAAAAATTGCTTAAACTGGAGAAATGGTGCATGTGTTCGGTATATTTTTCAGCTGTGGAGTAATACACATTTGGTGCATAATAGTGAGCATGTATGGACGGTGAAACTATTGTGTCTGTGTTGGCACAAAAAAACAATGAAGTATGGGGTCACTGCTTTCCATTGGATCTGTGTATACCATAAAATAAAATAAAATCTATATTCAGAATAATGTACTGTACTCCATCACTGTATTACATAAATGCAACATTTGTCAAGCAGGTATTAAGGAGAAGAAAATGTGCAAAAATGAATGTGGTGGTCTGATGGGCTAATACATGTAAAACCGCTGGTATTATCCTTCAAATACCATATTATACTTTATCATTCTAGGAAAAGTGAGGTGGATTAAAGCACAGAATTACTTATTAAAATGTCTCTTTGTAGGTTATTTCGTAGGACGTTCCATCAATGTCAACTGTAGTTCAACTTTCCTAATGTAGTTGGAGCTGTTTTGTGGTAGTTGAGGAGCAGCTATCCACACAACCGATTTAGGATGCTTCCCCAAATATTTTCATAATTACTCTTGATTTGAGCCAGTGAGTCATTATGAATGGTAAGTTCACTGTGCTCTGTTGGCTGCATAGCAGATAAAACCAGCTACATCATGAAACCATTCATGACTCGTCTGAGCAACTGGCTTTGATTTTGATGCCAAAATCTGATAATATTTTAATAGTAGAAGACTTTGAACATCAGTTTTTGCTGCCTGTGTCTGTGTGTGCCTGTGCCTGCCTCTGAATTTTTTTTATATTATTTAACATGTAACATTATTTATAATATACAGTATTCCTCATTGACTTACAAGAGCATTGTGTCCTTTTTCTTCCCAATTCGATCTCTTCCTGTCTGCTCCCACTTTGTACAATCTAGCTATTTCCTTCATAGACCTTCCTCTTATAGTACCAATGAGTTTGTTATTCATTTAATGCTTGACTGTTTTTGATGCTCCACTTTGGAATCAAAGCAATTATAATACATCAAGAAATGTACCCTTCTCCAGTCCAAATTATTATACTTGGGCTGTTAAGATAAAATGTTGAAAAGAAGCACATAGTAAATGCAAGGCTGATAAACTCCGAGTGTCATCCACTAATATGAATTACTTATTGCCAAAATGTCAGAAAGAGATTAAAGACGTGAGAGCAGCTTATTTCTCCGGCTTATCCTGAAGAACTACCCATCTTTTTTAGGCACTCAATAATTTTTTATCTTTTTGATAACATTGATGATTGTTAGATGGTAAGACATTATTATTATTATTATTATTATTGTAAATATAAGAATATGTAATATTATTGTTATATATTTCCAATTTTGTTATTTTTATATTTTTTTGTGTGCATTTTTAGTGGGCTATACAAGGTACTATACCAATAATGTTTAGTGATTGACTAATAATTTTTAAAACTTAGAAGACTATTATGTTTACATTGATTGACATGTGTGATTGACAGTTCTCTCATCTGCAACTCTCCTCAGCTCCCAAAACCTGGCCTGTTACTGAAGCATGGCAAATATAGCTAGCTGTTGTTAACTTTAGCATGAAGTCAGTGATTAGTGATTAGATTTTTTTGTTTTTGTTTTATTAATTTACTTTTGGTGGGTGCAAAACAACTACCAGCAAAACACCTACTTTGTTAAAGTCAGAGGTGCTAAAGTAGAGGCAGGGAAATGAAACAAAAGTGCCATAGTAAACTAGAAGTAATATTTTGGTAGGTTTTGTCAACCTACTCAACCACCTCTCCCTGCCTCCTCTTTCTTTAGACTTTGTGTCTCTGTACGAAAAAAACACACTGACTGAATGCAAATGCTAGGATTTCACAGTATTTGCAGAGTGTTGATAAGATGATCTTCAGGAGCTAGTTGCACAGACACAAATGACCAAAACTGAATATTCAGAGAAAATCACAAGAGACATGTAGAGAGGAAAAGGATTTAAACAGCACAGATCAAACACCAGCTGATGGAACATTTATTTTATTAAGTAGTCACAGCATATGACCTTAATTATAAATGGAATCTGCCATCAGTGAATATCAGTAATTTAGACTTGGGTCTCTTTCTATGACTTGTAGCAGTGGCAAACACTGAATCTACATCTTCACTATGCCAACACGTAGGCTAACTAATCACCAATATACTAACAAATATGTGAAATTTGTCAGACTTTGTACAATACAATAAAATGTAATATTCTTTCAGAGTAACACCTTGGACAACTAAACAGGTCTTGGTTGTTCTTCTTCACATACTACATACTGATGGTGTTACGCTGAATTTCGCAAAAACCTGCTTCTGTAACCTGCACTTGCGTCGCGTGGTTTCAACTTCAGGGTCTCAACAAAAAACATGATATGAAAACTGAGAAACAAAATTACCACCCATATATTTAAAATTCACTGGACTTGCATCAACCTAACACATACACCTTTGCTAGTTAAAACCATGCAGTGGTTATTTTGTGTTAATGTGTTATTTGCATCATTCTACGAACGAAAACATCAAACTATTTCTAGATGAAAGCTTTTTTCATCATTCTGTAACCCTGTTAGAAGCGTTCTTCAGTTTGTTTTAAGAGAATCATTGCAAACAATGAGACCTTGGTGAAAATTATAATTAATAGAGAGTACGCACCATCGTACCATTATTCATTTGCAAGTCATCATCAAAGGAATGCAAAAACAAAGATAAAACACCAGACCTGATGCAATGATTATTATTTTTCAGGTGATTGTTTTATTTTTTTTTTAAGTCATGTTCTGTTGATAAAGCATAATTGCTACTGGCCAAACTCTCCTTCTATGTTTTATCCTTGCTGTGTTTCTGTCAAACCTGCCGCAGTGATGTTCCAAACCCAACTGACAGTTGTTTGTCTCTTAAAGACATTTTCTGAAGGATGTAATGGTTTTCTTCTGTCATCGGTAAATGCCTGTCTGTTCTAGGATAAAGTTACACCACAAAACACAAACTGATCTGCTCAAAGTAGAAATTTTAAGTTTAATTTAGGAACAGATTTCCACAGTTATTTATCCAAAAGAATATTTTCTGTCAGAAGTGATATCTTCCAGGGATATTACCCAGTATATGTGGTCCTGAAAGATTTAGTTTTATTTCCTTTTTTATTCCATATGTGCATACTCACTTGGACTTTCACCAACATACTATATCTTTTCATTAATATGCTGACAACGTGGTTATGTGTGCCTATAAAACCTCAAAGGTCCAGCAGGCTTATGACTCTGAGAAACTGCTCCTCTGATTAAAAAAATTTATGTGACATAAAGGTAAGTTTTCTTCACCTACATGAAACCAAATCAAAAATAGTTCCTTCTGAAGCACCGCCACCTTCATTTAATCGATTTGGCACGAAATTCTGTCTGCCAAAGTGAAGCCAGTAGCAATTAATGTAGGTGTAATTTTTGACAGTGATTTGAGCTTTGATGTTTTCTGATGTCCCTTGTAGTGTCTTTCAACTGTGAAATGTTCCCTGCCTTTTCCCATCCGAAATAATCTGCAAAGGTAATTGAGAATGGTTAAAATTTGCAATTCTGTCTCAGTCAAAAGTCTAAAATAACATCAAACCTTTTTTACATTTATATCACCTTAACAAGATTTTTTGTGTGCCTTTATGTAAAAGTTGCCATAGGACAGGATATAGAACACAGGATAAATGAGGACTTAATGCAGCAAGGGATCCACATAGGCAAAATCAAATACACTGGCTATCATATGCAGGTGATGAATAAAGGATATTTATTACTGCATTTTTATTAGTATATACATAGAAATGGGTCTTTACTGAAACTACTCTATAAATGAGTGTGGCTGTAAAAGAACTTGCACCACTTCTACGCCACAGTTTCTGTGGATCGGCAGGAGCCTTGTCAAGACTGAGAAAATAAATCCTGATGATTTTATCAGTGTTAGTCTGGCTTGGGAGAGAAACTTCAAAGCCTCAGGGCATGAAGTTAGAAAGACACAGGTCTAAAGTAATAGGATCTATACTGCATTTTTTGAGTTTAACTTAGGGACTACATAGTTGGCCTCCGCTGCATTGCTTTTGACTATTTTTTAAAGATTTGTCTTTTCATCCATCAACTTTGTGTAAGTCTAAGAATAAATCATCATTTTAAGTTGGTGTGAGTTTGATATATAGATCTTTTAGTTGATGCATTACAGGTTTTGTTCCTCAATCTCTTATCAAGAGTGATAGGGTGCTTTCTATAATGAGTTAATGTTTCAGTGCTTGAGTGATGATAGTGACAATAATAATTTTATAATTAATAGCAAAATCATCTTCATTGCAAAACAAAATAGAGCTGCAAAAAAAAAAAAAAAAGCTTCTCTATGTAAAGCTATACAGTCAGTGCAACAGCTCCTGGAGAGTGGTCATGTTGTCCATCTTCATGCAGTTTATGATTTTTGTCCAAGCTGGCAGTTGCCAGGTTACGAAGTTGCAAATGAAGTGGAAATTGAGCATAGATATAAAAATGGTCTCCTGTTTTTGCATCAGGTCAAAATAACTGTATGTCATGCCCATGAAAGTGAAGTCAAATAAATCTGAGGCCAAATAGTATTGATTTGAAAGAACTGGAGGGAATTAATACAAGGTGAAACAGTCAGATGTACCACAGGGTATTTTTTGTCACCAGTGCTGCCAGACTGGTCCTACTTATTTTTGGTGCTGCACCTAAATTGATCTTCGAAATCACTTTCTAAAGTTAGGTTTTATAAAAATATTATAACGATTTAAACTTTAAACCACCATTTGAATGTTTTGGATCATAATATTGTTATTTGTAAACAATGCTGTAAAATTCTCCTCTAACACAACACGAATATTTGATAATGAAATCATATTTCACAAGGTGTTTTGCACCATGTATTTCAAAAAATCACCACCAAAAAAAAGTTGTTAACATCTTGGTGATTAAATTGCGTTCAACAATGAGACAAGAGGAGTTGTAAACTGTACATAAGAAATCACAACTAATATATTCATCACAGCAGCTGCAGTGTTAAACCGCCCATGCTGTAACCTCTTGAGGCCCCAGTAACATGATGATGACTGACATTCTGAAAGTGACACTTTATTGCTGCTCGAGAAAGACATTGTCTCACGCTCTTGTCATTATGTTTCCACTTCACTGCTCTCTGACTGATAGCTGAAACAGCTCTCATCATATTGATTTAGCCAAAAAAAATTTGGAACAGTCAAAGTGCTGTGCACCCGCTGTGTACAGTACCCTTGTTTACTCAGTTTAGGCCTACACTATGTTTTACTAAGTTGGTCCTGACATTCCTGAAGAAAGATGATTAATGAACACAGATCAATTGAACCTCTTGGGTGTCATTTTCTTTTATTTCTTAAATTTGTTTTTATATGTTGAATTACAGGTGTATAGAATGGCTCACTCAAATAACATAACATCTTGTTGTGGTGTTGAGCCCATAGAACTACTGTGGCCATTGCAACCGTCAAGACCCCCTTTGGTGATGTAGTGATCCACATTCTGAAAGTGACACTTTAATGCCACTTGACAAGCCTTCCAATTTGCTGTCTCATTATCATTCACCCCCTCCACATCAGCCTGTGGCTGATGTCTGAAATGGCTATCATCATTAGCCTGAGCTTTCCTACTGTTCTCGTTGGAGTGAAGGAGTGCGTGCATGTCATCACCACATCCCATTTCGGCACCTTAACAGTGGTTTTCCAGGATCTACTAATGTTAAACCATTATGGTGCATTCCTCAAGGTATCTTGATGATGTAAGTCTCCAGAAAGTGTCCTCCTCTGAGCAGTTTCAGAACGACTCAAGTGGCTGGTTTTAGTAAATCTGTATATTTTTTTCAGTGATTGGATTTCTCCTGAATTAATGCATGCTCATAAAGATGGGAAATTGCAATAAAACAAAGTGAAAATTGCAATTGCCCCCCCCTTTTTGTTTTAATGTTGCTGAAGAAATGAAGAAAAGAAAACAATTGAAGTTTGAAATGAATGTATGTAATGTAGCCAGCTGCTTTGTGAACAGAGCTTCCGTAAAGTCAATAAACTCTCTATTATTCTATAACTCTCTGTCTCTCTCTTGATTTCTTTGTGTTTCTATTGCTTCAACGTGTCCTTACGTGTTGATTACATGCTAAAGTTCTATGTTCTGTCTAAAATAAAATCAAAGCAATTCCAGAAAGAGTGAGACATTTAGTTAGTTTGAGCAAACCCTTCACATTTATTTGATTTGGCTTTTAAATATGAGAAATAATTGACTTTTAAATACACTACTTTATGTGGCTCATCTGGTAATAATGATTAGAGTGCTCTGCGCCCACTCATTTTTTCTGTGTATAAACATGATGTGATTTCTTGGAAGCAAAAAGGTTGAAGGGTGGCAGAGATCTGTGGATTCATATAAATAAGTAGTGTGTAAAAATACATATGTGAGCCTAAATGCTGCACCACTTTGGCTCTGGCTCATTTGGTAGGTTTTCCACACCAAAAGCCCTCAGCTGCAAATCCAAGTGAGTAATTTAACAACATAATTTTTCATGCATGCTGGATTCCCCCCAAAACATGTAGCCTTACGCTCCTTTAAACAGCTGCAGTCTAATTCTGTAATATGCATGCTAGTGGTGGTGCTGGACAGGAGAGACAAGCCAGTTTGTAAAATAACTACCCACTGATGGACATGATCATTTTGAGAATAAATATTTATCAGAACTACACTAAATTCTTATGTCTGTTTACCTTTCTGTGCTCAGTATCACTTGGACACGTTCAAAGCATACAGTTTAAATTTCTCTAGCAAATTTTCTCAATATGGACACAGTGCTAATCATCACTATGTATTTATTTTGTTAAAAGCTCCATGTTACCAGGGTGGTCTATTATAATGAAAAGTGAGCCAGCTTTGTGGATGACTTTAACTTTTGGAACGATTTGCTGTGTAAAAATAGGCTAAGCTTCCTCAAAGCTGTACCAGCCTGCTTCAGAACTACCACAAGAAGTTTTATGTCAAAAAGACTACACTATTGGCTATTAATTATCAAAGGGGTTTCATTTTGCCCTTCTCATTTTTTTCCTTTTGTTTTAGTTTCATGTATCTGTTAAATATCTATCTAATTTGGTGGTGATTTAGTTTTCTTCTTTTTGAAGTAATTCATCTATAAACAAGGACTTTGTTTGATCTCATGAAGCTAATAATTTTGACTTTATCTATACAATATGGCATAATTTTGCTATTAAAAGTATGTATGCATTAAATGTGCATAGTACACATTTAAGCTACGCAAACTGTGACCTAATCACAATATGTCATTCACTGTTATGCTATGTTACATTATGTAACATCATGTGAAGTATATTAATGAATCTGATTGTTTTATAAATTGGTACATTGAGACATAACTGTTCTAAAATATATAAAAATATAAAAAATTATATAAAAATGTCATATAAATCTGAAATGGATTTGACATTTGCTGCATGATAGATCGTTTCTGTCTCTTTGGCTAACAGTGAGAGACGGTCAGCTCTAACTGTAAGGCATAAGCGGGTGTGCACACTGGATATGCCCAGTGGAACACAATCCCTGTCAATCTGATACAAGACAGCACCCTACCTTGTCATGCAGAGTGTAGTTACTGTGAGTCATGACACAGAGACAGATTCTCTTCCTGAAGGCCCAACCTTTCTTATTTTCCTAGCAAAGCCATTTGGGTTACTGCATAAATCACCTCTAAGTCGCCTTAAGTCCAAATCCTCATGAGCTTTGAATGGCGTCTAGCAGTAGGACTGTGGGATTGCTGAAAATTGAATTTTAGTTCTGCGGATTTACTTATTGTTGGGGGTAATCATTCATGGATTTGGTTTGGTCTCAGTTGCTTTTTTATTTGCAGTAGAGATAGGAGGATTTTATATATGCATGCCATTAGAGAGGGTTATAATAGGCCACTGAAGGCAGGTTCCACAAATTGGATGTGACTTGTATTATGCTTCAGAAGATTTCAATTCAAGCAATAAGCAGTAAGGATGATAATCATTGGTAGCCGTTTGATTTGAATAATTCCAAGGGTTGTTTGTGCAGTAATTTAAAGAATGAACCCAGATGAATCAAAGATCAGCAATAATGTTTTCTGCAATCTAGTGAAATATAACATCGGAAAAGTGCTTGCAAGTCACCTGATGATCCATTTATAACATAAACTAAGGATTTATCACATTATAAGGCACATACACGACGAAGCATGCAGTGATGGCATGCCTGTCTGTAGCACAGTGTCAAAAAAACAAATTGCTATTAGCATAATAATTCACTGAAGTGTCATATGGGAGACATTGGGGTGTGTTGGCAGGTATCCATCCACGTGTGTGCCCATTGAGGAGGCTTTTAAACTGACTGGAGCAGGGCGTCCATCAATAATTCAATGGGTGCGCCAGCTCAAAGGTAAACAATGGCTGTAATTAGGGGAGGTCTGCAGGTCTGTGGACAGGGAGATTAATGAAAGGGCAGTCATTTGCACTGGTGCCCAGAGACAGAGGTCTTTCACAGTGACTGAGGTGCTGCCAAACTAAGCACAGCCATACTCAGTGTGGCTGTGTGTTTGCATAAATGAACGTTTTTTTACCTGTTTGCATATGGCTAACACGAAAAAAAAAAAAAAAAAAAGAAAGATGAGCGAGACAAAAAAAAGACATTAACAAATATTGGAGTGAGTGCTTATTTACAGAAATTGAGGCGTGCGCATTCAATGTTTGTGCATAAAATACATTCAGTGAATTCAGCACCAAGGACAGTGACATCAGAAACGCCTACACCTCAGTCTTTACCTTGATCAACCTCAGCACTGAAAAGTTCATATACACACATGCATACATATATATTCACAATATTCATTTCTATTCACATACAAGGCCACTAAGTCTTGTTTTTTTTCTTAAAGAAATTACTGTACATACTACTTTTCTTCTACAGTGGCCATGAGATAGAAGAGCCTCAGTGAAAGAGTGTTTGAGGGTTCTTTCACATCTTTTTTTTGTAATCTTTAAAAAAAAAACTGTCAATAAGAGAGAACAAATGTATTTCCTTATAGGTTAAATTGATATAATATATAATATATATTAAATACATTTGTTAGATTTTGTTACATTCTACCTTGTTATGTTTGCTTTGTGTGGATGACTTAAAGAAATCAACTTAACACATACATTTTTTTTCTCTTTTATTCCAAGTTAATTGGTTTTGAGGAACTTATTGTCCAAGGTTCATGATTTGAGAAATAAGACGCCTTTCAGTTTAAAAGTCTGGCTATTGTTCTTTGTTTGCCTTCCCCCTTTATGTTCTCTAGGCATTCAATCCCATGCTTCCATGTCTCTGTGTTACTCTGAGGCAGTGTGCTTAACAGTTCCATGCTGATGACCACACACAGCTGGAAAGAGTAAGATAAACACAATGGAGAAGGAATCTGCCAAAAATCCATCTTGGTGGATGAATAGACATTTAAGCACCCAAAGTATGTGTCCTTATAAAAAACAACAACAAAAAGGAACAAACAAAACAAAACAAAAAATAAACAAACTAACAAAAAATGAAGTTTAAACAACAGTTTATTCTTGTTTGCCCTGTTGATTCAGACCAAAAAAAAAAAAAAAAAAAACATCCTCAGTGTGACCTTGTTTCTTTCAACAAACAGAAAATATCAAGCTTGGTCTCTTGGTCAACCAAGCACCTGCTTTAAACCATTTAACTCTGTTCACTTCAGCAGAAATAAGTGTCTTTGGGAAGCTTTATCAGCATCATAAAAAATGTAAAGAAAATGTAAGAATTCAGGCTTAATTTAGATTATTAACAATGCTTAAATGAGAAATGATGATGATCATACTCATTTTAATAATATATGATTTATTTTGTGTGCCCTGGTGTTGAAAATCTTGATATTTTAGTTGCTAAAGAAGTAGATAAGGTGCCAAAATGAACAAAATGTCAAAATTTGCTTCCAACCAAAGAACTCAATTTGTACTTGCACTGAATTACAGTGAATGTAATTCAGTGCATCCCTCTAAAATAACTGCTGGCCTCTGCTTGAACCCTGTGGTCCCTATATGGTCACTAGGGAGTCATGATGAGACACATTTAATTTAAAGTATTTATTGATTTTGGTCATTTCAATTTTTACTTATTGTTTTCTCACGACAACTGTTTTCCAATATCCAGAGACAAGATATCTGCTTCTGGTTAATGGAAAATCAGGGCATCAATTGAATTTGTTAACCTCTCTGTTTGGAAATGATGGGATATACTAGCAAATAAGATAAGGGGTTGTAGTTATAGATGACTCAGTCTAAATTTCCATTTAGTCTAAATGGAAATGTGTATAAACAATATCCTTTCAGATGTTGTCAGAACTGTGCATGGTTGTTCGTCTATATGTGGCCCTGCGATAGACTGGCGACCTGTCCAGGGTGTACCCTGCCTCTCGCCCGTAAGCTGGCTGGGATAGGCTCCAGCACTCCCGTGACCCCTGCGGGGACTAAGCTGTATAGAAGATGAATGAATGAATGTTGTCAGGACTTTTATTAGAGTAAAAGTAAAATGTTATATTAATATATATTAATATTAAGTCTCCTGTACGCATAAATGCTAGTATATAACACAAATAGTGCTTATGATTATGTCAAGTAAGGTTAGTTACTTTACTGAAATCCTCTTGTTCTTCACATCAGAAACCTCTTCATTACATACTGGCGCATGCTCCTACAGTAAGTAGATTCTGTTTTGGGAAACACGTGACAAGACTTCAACAGCATTCATATAAGCACTCATAAAATTTGTTTTCATTTAACTAGGCTGATAAGTTGTGTTGTTTGCCTCGTGATATGAGCTGTGTTTACTGGAGCACAGCCAGTGAATGCTCTAGTTTAATCCCCACCTGGGCATTTGAGCATTAAGAAACACATTGAAAATACACCACAGAGACAGAGGCTGCCTCTTGAAAGATGATTCTGAAGAGAATACACAAGTGATGATAGCATTATGTAGAGACTTGGTTCTCAAGCCCACTCAATCTGATGGCTTTACACCAGTTTGGGTTCAAATTTCTTTTTAATATTCTGGCATTTGTTATAAATATCGCTATGTGTCGTTAAGTGCACATTTGAATTTCAAATGTTTGACTCGATTTGTTAAATTTCCATAAATTAGAAATGTGGAAATGGCCACATTTGAATTTCCCTATGTGCTGTTTGAGAATAATTTGTGTTGTGGGATGTACTGACCTTCACATAAGAGATTAGCGTCTATATCCATGTGGCTTCTGCTAAAGTTTCACCAGAGTTATACTAATCCTGTCACACTCAGCTAAGTCACAAAGAGCCATGTGTCTCAGTGTGTGTGTCTGTGTGTGTGTTTATAAGGCTGTTTATTTGTGCATGTGTTACTATGCATGTGCCTAAGAAATTCCAATAGCACTGATTTAAGCTGGATTTAAAATTAAATCTTCGCCTCTGAAAAACAATGCACTGTGAGCTGCCACCTGTCAAACATCACACTAGGGGGAGGACCTCAAATCTGCCACCACAGCACTCAAAAGACCTCATGTTTGAGCTGCCAGGGACAGAAGAACAAAAAGCCAGCGCGTGCATATCCCATGATTCCTGCATGTCAGACCTGCCCTGGCTGAATTTCCCTTGCCCCCCCCAGCGATCATTCATCATGCCGTCACACGCAGAGCGAGTGCGGGAGGGGGCACTGCTCATGTATCTCTGTTGTACAGCAGCTTCCTGGAACAGGCACAGGGGCTACTGCATAATCAGCTGATTTTTTTATGCCCAAAATACCTCATCTGCATTAACATCATCTCAGCTGATTTATCTTATCTCCACTGAATTGATTTACTGTGAATCACCAGGATTGTACCACTGATATAATAAGGTTCATGTTTACAAAATAAGCTGCAGGACACAATGGGTAAAGTGAAACATACAGTAGACTGAAAGAGTAAATCAGCAGATTGTTTTAATGGGTGAAGAGTCTGCCCACTGGAAGCATTAGTTTATAAAATCTTGCTTTGCATATTTCATAATGTAATATTTAGGTCATTTGCATTGAAAGCATTTAAATGTGGATTTTTAGTGCAATCAGTTATGCTGCTGAATTGTTACAATAAAGAATAAA
>OMLM01008224.1:69529-134778 GCA_900302695.1 Helostoma temminkii
AATTTAAAAAAAAAAAAAAAAAAAAAAAAAAAAAAAGGAAAGAAAGGAAGAAAAAAGAAAGTTGGCTAATAGAACTAACAGAATAGACATCTCTGATTACAATTTTTAGAAATGTATGCTGTTAATTAATGTCTTCTTTCTTTATGTGAAAGCCTACAAATTAATGTCTTCTTTCTTTATGTGAAAGCCTACAAATGAAATAATACAAAGTTCCCTCAACCAAAACCCCAAACCCAACTTCCTCTCACAGAAACTCCCACTGTCGATTCAAATTCATTGACATCTCAGCTCATTAAATGTTAGACTGAGCTCAACTCTCCCCTCCTCTTTATTCCTCACAGCCTTCTCTTCCTCAGTCTATCTTTGCCTCACTTTGTCCCCAACCTAAAGTATCTTTCTCTTCCTCTGTGATCTTTAAGAGGAAGCTGATGGTAAAGTGCCCCATTTCAATGTTTAACAAGGCCTAGAGAACAGAGCCCTGTAAGTAGATGTTCAAACAAACTGAAGATAGAAAATGTATGAGAAAAGAAAAGAGCTCGGTCTAAGCTCATGCAGCTACATGAGCCATCAGAGGAGGTAAAGCACAGCAGGTCAGCTTGGTTTTGATGACAGCACAGCAGCCAGTGGCTCAAAGGCCTTCACTTCAAATCTTTACCAATATCACTATTTCTAGAATTTGTATAAAAGAACTGAAAACACATTTGCTAGATCTTTCAAACTCTTTATGGATATGGATACTTATTACACGTGCTGACTGCAGTTTTCTAAGAAAAAAGCATATTGTAGTAAACTGCACTTACGTTTAAACTTGTTTTTGAATGTCTATTTCAAACTGGTCACTGTGTGTTTCTCACCCAAGTATGGACTCTGTGTTAAACGACAACAGCTAGACCATTAACAATGCAGAACCCCTTTTGCAGAGATTTTGCTGAAGGTATTTTAATGGTGCTGCTGAAGGCAAGGTATTATAACCCATAAATGTTTTAATGATAAATAAAGGACAAAATAAAAGCATTATAGTCCACATTGCACCCCTAACCTAAAGCACTAATTTTTTAATTTTTTATTTTTTTTAATTGGGTTGGTGTGCTGAAGCTGATCCCAGCTCTCACTGGCCAAGAGACAAGGCACACTCTGGACAGGTCTATTACAGGAGTGACACATCCAGTACAGACAGACAACTACTCATACTCACATTACAGCTAATTATGTCTTTCGACTTATGAGGCAGTGGGATATCATACAAACTCTGCACAAAAAGGCCCTGACAATATAATTATCTTCTATCGTCAACGTCCACTGGTAGAGGGTGCTATATTAACCTTTTGTTTTAGTAGTTCTAAGTTCTAAAGTTCTAATTATTTGCTTACAATTGCATTAAAGTGTGCCATAATGCATTGTCTGCTGCTGACTTAATAAAGACCAAATGACAATAATGAGCTAGCTTGCCTGATCTCTCCACTGGCACATGGCCCCAGAGCTGAGACAAAAACTTTTTAGGTCTTTGTTTTTAACCTGATCTAAGGGGATAACTAACATAATCCTGCCATTGGATTTCAGGCTGCAGTCAGGCTTCTAAGTGTGAAGAACTATTAAAACAATATTCTGTAATGTTGTTGTTTAAATCAAATGAGAAGTAGACATGAGAATCACCTGTATAAAATAGTATGATACATACCATGGCCCAAAGGAAACATGTAGGAATGGAACTGCACAGGACCAAGTACTGATCTCTGCAGTACACCTTGTGTGAATTGGATAGTGGAAGATTTAAAGTCTGCAATAATTCCAGAAAATGTTGTGTGGAATAGGAGAAGAGAGAAACAGGAATTAAAGCAATCTAAAACAGTACATATGGCTATTCAATTGATATATCACAGAAAAACACACAATAGGTACCACAATTACACACAACTCTAAGTCATGCAAATATGCAACTTTCTCGCTTATCTAATATAGTCTATTGTAACAACCAATTAATCAATCACGCTTTATAAATTGCATGTTTTGATAATGAATTTTCAAATGGATGGTATATTTTCATACGTTATTATATAGAAATTAAAATGAGAGTAAAACTAGATTTGTTATATGTAACTTTCTTTGCCATTAAAAAAATATTTTTTATGCTTATTCAATGCTATATTTTTTACTAGTGTTGATCTGATTTGATTTTTTGGCAAACTAAAGTATTAATCACACAATAGTTTGCTGCAAACCAGTCTCCTAAAAATTATGTTCTTATACATCAAAACTGCAATCACGATTATGTTTTTATTAGAAACATATTTGCAGTTGCATTTATAATTTCTGTCGTTCAAATGTTTAGTCACAGAAGGGTTGCTTGTGGCATTGTTATATAACGGAGCTGCTGCTTCTACGGCTTGATTTCTGATTTACTAGACGGACTATTTCATTGCAGAAAAATCACTTGAATGATGATAGGTTGAAATATGATCTAGATGTGCAAACACGCAGAAGTAAGTAAAATATATAAACTGTCACACCCACTCCATCATCATCAAGACAAACATATGCACATATATAAACATATATTGCAAATGCAATATAATAATGTAAAAGTTTCATGCTTACAGAACCCCTACCTCAATTTAATATTGTGGAACATTTTTATTGCAATTTGAATTTGTATCCTCAATAGACCTTGTTTTGAACAAGTGGAGGTGAGATGTTTATCCTTATTTACATCCATCTTGACTAAATCCAGCTATATGACCAGTCTTACTGATAACAATGTGTAATTTAATATTTGCTTTTACTTCACTAACATAATTAAAGTAGTTTTTGTTGTTGTTGTTGTTCTTTTTCTACTGGAGCTATATTTAGCAAAGGGATTTCAAATAAATGGAAAATTATAGCTTGTTGGATTAACAAATAACATTGTCAGCAGTGAGAAAAACACTACTGTGTTATGTTCTGTGTAAAAAGACAGTTCATTCTCTTTTGTAGTGTTAACAGCAGATTCAGCACTGTGCTTCTCTGATTTAATGAAAGCTAGTAATAACCTGTGCTGTAAATTCTCAAAACACAACCCTGACAATGAGGGGGGAAGAAAAAAATTTGTCTTGTAGCCATTACATAACAGATGCTGTGCGTATGCACACTTTACTTGGGCAGATACTGCAGTAGGATGAGCCATTTCCTACAAACATATTTAGCCTGGCCTATTTTACTGTAAGATCAAGCTCAACATACTATTTATTCCCAATCATTTAGCAGCTTTAGTGTTTTGGTCTGTCTATGCCATTTTTATATTTTACAGTGTTACTAGCAAACATCTCTGGCAAAATGTTGTAGGAGCATAAATATCCAAAATCCATAGTGAGTTTCAATGTTGTATACTTTATGGGCATTTATGGACTGTCAAGTTAAATGTAAGCGTCTGCAATGGCCATTTGGATTGGTGGGATATAGATATCATTATTCAGCATAAGACTGAGTGCAGGGTAATTAATCACGGAAACAACTGGAATGAATAAATGATGGTCTATGTGCCTTCAGGCTTGTTTTGTCTAGATAGCTGTAATCAACTTCTGCACTGAGACATGTGGACAGAAAATCAAACCGTTTTCTATTCAGTTGTCTATCATCTTCATCCAAGATGGATGAGTGATTTCTAGTGAATATTAAATTAGAGTAAATCAGAATATTAATTTCAATGGAGATGAGGCTTGAAGAACTACCCTGAAGACAAATGTGAAATGTGGTAAAAGCCTTGATTAGAAAAGGCAATTTTAGTGAATTTTTTGTTGCATGAGTGTAAACATTAGTTATTCAGCAAATTGTTGTTTCACACTACATCTCTTTCCGGGTAAGATCTGCTTCAGGGGTAAAAGCACACTGAGATGCATTTAATGAAGTTAGTGTGATTAAACCATTATGTAATTATCTACCTCATGAATTCCTTTCAGTTACTTTTATTTTTTAATTTTTTTATTTCCACATAACTAACAAATTCTTGAACGATTTTCACCATCTTTCCTCAAACTGTTTTAATTTTCTGTTTGATTTTTTTTACATGAATACAAACAAATAAACAAGAAAGTACTCAAATTAAAAGTCACACAGTATAGAGACTGGATTTTTTCAATAAGAATGTGAAAGTTGCCAGCACAACTGGCAGTCGCTGTATGCTCAGTTTTTAATTAAGATGTGAGTCAGTGTGCAGCGATTGCCTTTGTGATATGGGCATACAGAAACATCATTTCTTTTCAGAAGCTCCTCAGAGACTTTTTGGCAGGGCTCTTTTTCAATTCCTTCCTTTTACGCCTTTTCAGATGTACTATAACTGCAGTGGCAATCACTCCTGTAGGCAAACTACAGGGTGACTTTTGAAGTGGGCCGCTCTCTAAAAATGGTATTATTTGGTTTTAATTCTTTGTGGAGTTTAGCCTGAAGGATGTGCTATATGAGTATAAAGGGAAAAAAAGGGTTCTGAATGCCCATGTGAGATATTCTATAAAATACAGAAACACGAGAAAAGAAGATGGGTATGAAGAAGGACAGCAGGGGACGATATCCATTTGTTCAAAGAGAGCAAAGCAGGGTATCTGGGCAGGGAATCAATAGGATAAGAGGTTATTAGCTGAGAAATGTCACATGAAACATCGATCATCATCTCCATCGACTGCAGGGACATGTAGACACACAGGGTCAAAGCAGCTTATCAGTCAGCACTGATGGGAAACTCTACAGTGAAGAATAGATGAAGAAGATGAGAAGTCTACATAAACTCATGAAAGACGTGCACAAATTGCCAAATACAAAAATGCTGTACTTCTAACACCACCAAATGCTATCTTGATTAAATATCGCATGTTGCATAACATGGCTTAGTTTGGTTTATTCGTATGAATTAATTTAGTGAAAATTCTTAGGAGTTGTAAAGTCAAACAAACATTTTAACTGTCAAGCTGTCAAAACTGGCTGTCAAGCAATAAAAAAATGAATCTAATTACATGCTCTCTGGCTAATTAATCAAAAAGAATCACACATTAATTTTTGCTGTGAAAGTGTGTTCAGTTTACTTGAGTCTGAACAGCCCGTCGACTGTGGAATGAAGATGCTAGCATTAGCATTAAAGGCTGTGCTAGCTCAGAACTCCTGCTTTGCATTGCGCTGATATTTCATGCTTGAAATACTGTAATGGTACAAAAACTCCTTCCTGCAAAAAATTGCAGAGAATTGTCAACACTTCCATCTATGTGTTTTTTAAAATGTTAATGTTCCATTAAAGAGGCTAGGAACCATTTTCTCATCTGCCTCTATGATGCTAAAAAGCTTGTAATTGGATCCATTGCAGTGATGTGCCAGGTCAAAGGGCACTAGTGAATGTAATATAATCCACCTTCCCCCCACCTAATTAATTAATTAAACCAAATTAATAGGTTATTTCAACACGATCAACACGATCATGATTTTTCATAAAAATGTCTTGTTCAAATCTGTAACAATACAATCAGTCAATAAATAATAAGTAAAAGGTATTCAGTATATACTGTATGTACTGTAAGCAATGTTGTATTGACATGTAAGCATTATTTTAATGTAGTTAGGGGCTGGTAAATGGCCATCCAGGTCCCTGTATATTGCTGTATATTTTAATATACAGCAGCTGGTCAAGCTTATTTCAAGTACAAGCATTTCTGTCTTTTAAACATAATCAAAGTCTGTTCGTAATCTTAATCAAGTAGTTCTGGCTGAAATTACCCATGTATATAGGTATAAGTATTGTAGTTACAGGACTATGCTGGCAGCCAAAACACCAAATTAAGTAAAGAATATTTTCTTACATTCCTTAACAAAATACTTTCTTTTATGTATTGCATTTTTATGGTAGTGCAGTTTTGATTTGCTCTAAATAACCAAAAGGGTTTTTAAGATACTGTTTCATTTGCACATGCAAACAATAACAGCAGTAAACTAATTCAATATTCAAATCTTTTAATTACAAATTGGTGTTTTACTCTTCAGCAGGTTGATTAGCCTGCCAGCAGTAATGATGAGTATAACAGTATACAAGGTATATCAGCTATATACTTACATACTGCATACATCCTCTGTCTTCTGTCCGCAGTCAATCAATCCTGGAATTCATCTGCAATTAATGTTACACAGTTGACAACTAAAGCTTTCAAAGGATATTTCCAATGGAAGCCTGTAATCAAATCTCCAACTTAGGTATGTTGTTAGCAGTTTTCTAGCTTCCCTGCCTCCGGATATGGTGAAGGGAAATCTATAACCCATTCCATAAATGGAACTGGCATGTACAATACAGGCTCATGTAAGAGTTTAGCACCATCCTCCGGGTGTTCAGCTCTTGCATTCAATCACAAGCAGGGAAGTGTACGGAGAAGAAAATGGGGGGAGATAAGGAGAACATGATGGGAAGAAAATGTTGCAGGCACATTTCAGTTATACGTTACTTAAATGAAAGAGTGCATTAGATAAATGAAAGGAGCATGGGAGATAGTGATAAGCAGACAAGAAGGGAGCATTTCCTGAGGATCACTAGAGAGAAGAAAGTGTACAGGGATTCATTAGCATGAGGCATGGTGGAAGAGTCACAGTCTTGATAAATGTTCCTCAGGAGTTACCAAGAGACAGCTTTACAAGTGATGGACGAAGATAGCTAAAACAAAATGCATATTCGGTAGACAATTAAATGCTTATTTTCTGCAGTCCCATACATGCATGCACACACGCACACACACACACACACACACTCAGAAAGACACAGTGTACTACAAGAGGTCCTTCTCCAAGGCCTAGTCAATCCATCAGAGGCAGAAGTGTGCCATGGGACGGGGCAGTGCCAGTCACCTTGGACATGGGGTGTAGGCCAGTTTCACGGCACACTGGACATTAATGCTCCTCACTTGCTAGAGGTCAATAACTCGGCACACTCAATCACATGTACGGACACGTGTGCTCGTATGCATACATATACAACTACTGCAAAGAATCATCACACTCACCTTTAATCAGAGACAGGAGCAAATGAGTCATATGGATGCACAGACTACAAAAATCACCTTTTAATGGTCAGCACTGAGTTTCTGCGCAAACTCTACAATTTAATCACACAGTGTAGTGTACATCTCATTGTAATCTTCTTTATGTAGTCCATGGACTGCAATGGCTTTGTATTCACTATTGCAAAATATAGTGACCCACATTACTGCAGTGCAATCCATTCTTAGATTATGATGTGCAAAGCCAGCCAAGCAGGCTACTTTAATCAAAGCAAGTGATCCATTTCCTGCACTATCCATCTGACACGCCAGCAAATCATGCTTCATCAATTTCCCCCCAAAACACGCCAAGAAATGGTAAATGTGATGATGAAAAGAAGTAAACTGGGCATTCAAACTGAATTCAAAGCCATGCTACTAATGACAATGTTTGTGATTTACAACTCCGACCAGCTGGTGAAGTTTGGCTGTCAGAAGTGAACAAACACTTCAGTTGGAATGAAAACATACAGCCCACATTTGTGTGAGCCAGGAAGAATCAGTTTGTATGAGGTTTAAGTCTGGTTCAAGGCTGCTGGGTTAACTGATTCTGACTCTCTGTTACTTAAACCAGGGTTTAGTTTAAAGTTTTAAGCCATAAGTGTTACAATTTAGTGTTTGGTTTTGCTTTTTAGCTTTTAGTTAGCTGTGACCTCACAGAAGTGGACAAACCGCAGGACAAATTGTCAGCTAGTTTCACAGCAGAACTGTCTAGGGTTGATTAGAGACATTGTGTGAGACTTTTAAAGATATTTTGCAGGTTAGGCCAGATTACTTTAAAATTATATGATTATGTAATTTCAGCAAGGCATCGTTATGTAATCTTGTTATATAACCATGCAGCTCAGTGACAACTCAGCTGTCTTTTGTCCGTTATCCGACTGCTGTCTTTCTGTGAGGGTTGAAGCTAGTATAAATTACAGCTGCTAAATTACAAGATTGTAGAGGGAATCTGTACCCCTTCCTTATGACCTCGTGGTAGCACCAAGCAGGGTCTCTCTGCATGGGAGGTGCATGTTAGTAAACAGAGAAGGGAATGAAGGAGCATAGCTCAAAACCAGTTGTTCTAGAGACAGGCTCTGTGTAGAACCAGGGTGGAAGCAATATTCAATATTAAAATCTACAGATGCATTCTGGGAATGTCATGGACTTGTTTTTTAACCCCCAAAAGATGTATAGTGTGAGACCTTTAAATATAAATTAACAATATGAAAATAAATATTATTGAACCAAACATTTTTCAGGAAACATGCTTAAAACATATTTTCTCTATATACACTGGCTACTTTATTAGGTACATCTGTACCATCTAAAACAAACGGTATCAAATACAGTAGCTCTGCCATGAATTCTATTCTCCAAAGTTAAAATTTTTTTAGCTTTTGTGTATGAAAGATGTTAATTCTACTAAACATATTATTTAGGATATAGTGGATAGTGAAGTCATACTGTAGGACATTATATTAAGAGGTGTTCCCAGCATTGTTTATTTAAATAGAGTGGTTAAAACATAGATATACCTCTTGATATAATTAATTATTAGGGCTATACTGAACAAGGGGCACTATGTGTGCACAGATCCAGCTAAATCATAACTGGACCAATCTTCATCATTCAGTGACATACTTTTCACAGTCAAGAGGTGCAAAATTTTAGGTTGACCCAGTCAATCACCTGATCTTAACATACATGGCCTCCCTTAATATATTCAATCTATCTGTATGGACTCCCTGCTTCTTCTCTCCTTTCACCCTCTTTTTAAGCAGCTACTAAGCTCTAGCATACTTAATATGAAACACATAGCTTTGGTGTGCAGGGTTTAGTCTGCTTACTGAGTGTTTCATCTGTAGCAGCAAGGCATGCTCCTTATAGTTTTTCAATAGTGAGTAAAGCCTGTCCTTGTTCTGTTGTTGTCTCCGATAAAAGGCAGTAATAGCCTGGTAGGCTGGATCTAGGAAAGGTGCCATCCTGAGACAGATTATATGGCACTAACAGGATCGGGATAGGTGGATGAGACAAGGGAGGAAAATAATAAAGGAAAGGGGCCCATTATTGATTGCTCTCCTTTTAGACTGGCTGCATTTTTCATTGAGTTTCTTGATGCTTGTTGGTGCATTTATGTGAGGGCACCATGGATATATGTATGTCTGGTTTCTTCTTAAGCGCGAAATGGAGATGGCTATTTTTTTCTTTATTAGTTTCTTTGATTTACATGCTATTTCTGAGAGCTTCATACAAATAGAGTCTAAATTGGCCTACACTGCTTCCGGGCAATAGCACAATACATTTTTCATGACACTAAAAATGATTTTATATTACTAAAGCAATATCAATGAAACTATTACAATACTAAACTGTGTAACTTGGCTACTGCATGACAAAATATAGCTTGAATAAGAATAAGGCAGGAATTCCTATATTAAATAGACAAAACTTGACTAAAGACATTTTCAGCTATAAATGGACAACATCGTTTTTTCTGTTCTATCCATGAAATGTGCAGATGCAGTGCATTGTACTGCAGGTTAGTCTCCAGCAGCTGGCTTCCTGCCCAGGTTCACTGTTCTACTTATGGGTTCTCAGATTTCCTTCTAAGTAAACCCAGAAGGCTGACTGGGTTCCATCTGACATCAAAGATCACTGTGGATGCCAGTGACAAGAGGAATCCCACCTTTCACATTCACTTTTTATTCATTGCAACATTTAGAATGTATCCATTAAAAACAAACCTCTACAGCTGTAGTTCATCTACACCAAAATCAGTGTCCTGAGACTTTAAACTGCAACGTAAGGAATCAATGTTGATGAAGTACTTTGGCAGCTCCTTTATTTGGATAATTTCATAAGCAAGTTTTCTTTAACCACTAAGCCACTGGATGAGAAGAGGGACTTTGTTTTATCCCTTTGGTTTTGGCAAACATCGCTCTCTTATTGACACATTGCATAAACAAGTTGTCACTCAAGTCAGCAGTTGTTGCTAATTAGATTTTCACTGGCTTAATTTAATGTGTGGAGTGTTTTATGGCCAGTTACATTTAAATTCTCATCAGAGTCCTCTGAGGTGTTAAACCTAGACAGAAAAACATCTCACACTCTTCATGTACTTTTAGCAAGATCTTGGATCTTAGGGGATTACGATACACTTGGAGGATGATAATGAACTGGAGTAAAAGGAGACTGGGTTACAAAATCTTTTTTTATCCCCCCTCAAAGGAGCCACACTGATCTACTGTATGTCTGTGTGTGGTTTTCAGCAATGTGCAAAGACAAAAGCCACTTCTCGATTTTGCAGGAATTAGAAGGCAAAGGATGAGCCTGGGGATTGCTATGGAAACCAGGACTGAAATTTTAAAAAGAAACCTCTTTTGTACTTTCAAATGCAAAGTGATGTTCCACTCTTCTTGTTTGAACTTTGTACTCCTTCACTAATACCTGCAGGTCATGCAACAAGACACCCCTACACCCAGCTGGAACAACGTGAATATGAGAAATCACATCTATTCACCTTTGGTTCAAATTACCAGGCCATCTGAAGCCATCTAAAGTCTCAGAATGCCTGTGACCACAAAATGCATGTGTTCTGTAAATAGTTTGTTAAATAAAACAATGAAATGTTAAATATTAAGAGCATATTATGTAATATCTGGGAGTAATAAATTTATCTAATCTGCTACTGTATTTAGACCACTGAAGATCTCATGGAGAAAAGCATCTGTCAAGCAATTCAGTAAAAGTGATGCGTTTAATTTTCTACAAGCACCACCTAAGTTGGAAGCCCTCATTTTTACCAACAACTTCTTTATTTATTTTTGGCAGGAAGGGAAGTTAGGTCAAGGTGATCCATTAAATGGTAGCAATTTAGAAAAGTGGATTGAGCCTGGCTTTCTGATGGCCCATGTGGCAGGAAAGAGCTACAGGGAAAGTGGTTCAGACTGAGATACTTGCTCTCGGGTCACCTTCGCATCCACCTTACTGTAAGGAATAAATGCTGCCAAAAAAAAAAAAGTCTTAAGAAGTCTGAGTTGCTATTCTAGTTGCTAAGACTCAGATTGCTATTTTACTTTTATTTTTGCAAACTTCTTTTACAACTATGGAAATTACTGAAGTTCTACATTCATTCAAGTTCATTCCATGAGCAAAATGGACAGAGGTGGTCTGCCAGTTCATGTATAATCATTTCACATTATAAAAAGCCAGTGAGCACTGTGTTGATTGCTTCTTTATTTTAGCATTTCAAAAAAGTTTTAGGAACAGAGGCATCACTGAATTGAGGGTTTTCGACAAATTTCTGCTATGCTGTCTTGTAAAATTGAAGCAAAGTGAAGGATTATGGGAGATCAGGCTGACTTTTTTATGCATTTTGAGCTTTTCCTCCTTTCTCTTCCTAGCTTCCATTCCCAGCCTTTTATTGATTTCTTTCTGCTCAGGCTTATTTGTGAGTGGCATTGTTTGCCTTTTTTTAATTTAAATGTGATTTTGCAAAATTCACCTGAAGTAAAAAAAATAAGTATATAAAAAACAATAATTAATTCAAACATGAAGACAGCATCAGAGGGACAGTGGGTACTTTTAATGTTAAAACTTTCAAAAGGGAAACAGCAATCAGCAAATCAGCAAGTACCTGAAGGGTCAAAACCCAGATTCCCATGAAACTGAAGCAATTTTAGATTGAACCTTAACCCTAACGCAGATGAACACTTTTACTGTGCAGCAGCCACACTGTGGTTAGACATGTGTTCCCTGGACAGTTTTTCCCAGTGAAATATAATTAGAGCACTTGGTGTTGTCCAGGCTGACCTTTGAGAGCGTGTAAGGACAAACCCGGAGCAATGATTGTTTTATATGGAACACTACAGTGTGCAGACACTCTGACAATAAAATAAAATAAATAAATAGATAAAAAGCCTGGCATAGACATATTAAGATCAGAATTAACCTGAATGTTTTCTGTTACAAGCTTTAAAGACCTTAGTCATCCATCAATATAATATCTTTGATATAGAGTAGACTATTAATTGTCCAGTTAATTGAAACCTGTCAATGGAGTCTCAATGAATTAGTGCTGCTCTGCACCACAAGATAAATCTAATAGTATAAGTGGGATTATGGAAGTCTAGGTAATATTAAAATCAATACAAAAAAACACCAACAAAGCAAAATAGTCTGATGTCCAGCTCACATAGCTCCTAGGAAAATCCATTTAGGGACCTTGGGACACCTAATAATTCAAAACTATAGGGATTATTTCCTGTGTGCTGTTATGTGCTGCGATATACAGTCCTGAGGCCATGTGTAGGTCAACAGCGTTTTTTTTAGCTACATCTTGGGAGAGGGCTGAGCCTGGTGCAAAGCTTACTAGGCCTTCATTTTCACCTGCTGAGAAAGGTTGGTGTCATTTACTGATAGCAGCTGCCAGTTTGAGGATGCAGGGAAGAAAATATGCTTGAAAACACAGCAGGTGAGATAGAAAATCGTATTCAGCGTGGATACATCTAGCCTTGTGCTAACACGCCTGGGGTAAATAAATGCAGAATAATCACAGATTGGCTGACTAAGTAATATCTCCATCACTGCATGGGCAGAAGATGAAGTTGGGCAGTTTATGCCAGACTTTTATGTTCACCAATAGCTGCATTTGTAGTTAATCACGCCACAGAATTAATGCAGAGGTAGCTGCTTTTAATAAATTTGATGACCACAAGGCTTGCATGCATAAATGTGGTTTAAGTATGTGTAGGGGTCTGTTGCTGAATTACAGCATGGTAAATTGGGAGAGGTGCAGTGTCATGCTGAGAGGTTGCAGGCATACAGTGGCAGTGAATCTTCCCTCTCAGTAAAAACACACCTGCAATCTATCTGATTTAACAGTGGCTGACAGAGTGAGAGGAGTGGGGGGCTGCATACGAAAGAGTAAAGGAGGATAGAGGCTTGCAGATAGGCAGAAAGGAAAAGGCAAACTGAGTGAAAGAGTAAAAGAGAGTCCTTTTGGAAGATGGCCGACAGCTTCTTGTAAAGGAGAGAGGAATTCACTGAAGCGAAGGAGACACCGTCCCTTTTCCTGTTCCTTCTGGAGCTGACACTTCTCCTCAAAGAAAGGTCACCCTCCTTTTCCCACTTTCCAAACTAACTGACTGTCAGTCACAGGTACTATATATTCTTTTACGCTGTCTGTCTCTCTTGGACTGTATCCATTTCCTACTTTCACAGGCACTGACAGAAACAAACCCTATCACTTTTAGCACCAGTATAAACAGTTAATCACATGACTAAACTCAACACTATGTATGGCTGTGTTCAAGTTTGATGAGTCCTTGCATGCAAGGTGAGGTTTTTGTTGAATATATGTGATGGTACAGCATGTAGTGATGATGACATTTCAGATAATAATGTTTCCAGTAGTTTTTAGAAATATTATGTCAAAAAACTGCACATTAGTGTGATGTTCTGGTTCTCAGATGATTCATGACACAAGTTTGACAAAGCGTTGCGGTGCTAATTAGATTTTTTTGTGATGCTCTGGATTCACATCAGGGATTCACATGTAAGAGTAGTAAAAAGTTAAAATAAAAATGTTAAATTAACAGTTCAGTTATGTTTTCTGCAGCATTTTCAAAAATTACAAAAAGAACAAAAAATGTTTTGACTGCTTACTGCTACGGTAGGTGCTCTGCCCCACAATATTAATATCCAATAACATCCATTGACTGTTAGAGGAAGATGGGGTACTCAGAGATAACTGATGCAGGACTGGAACCCAGGTCCTTCGGGCTCCTTACTTTTAGAATAATATTAATAGAAGAAGATTAGCACAGCAAAATATTCCCCCCCTTTTATGCTGTGAGCAATCCAGTGTATGAAATTGCTTTGTTGTATGCTTTTGTCTGTTTATATTTCAGTTTTTTGATCATTTAGTAATCTTTTGGCAGGCATTGTATTCAGATTTTGCAAATAAAACTGTCACTGATATTATTATGCAATGATAATCCATTTCACAATGAATACATGTAGTAACTATTTTTTCAGTGATTTATCTGATGTCAGTGATTATTATTTAGGATGACTACTAGTACAGATAATGAGCCATATTATAAGTCTGACAGGAGCTAGAAATATGTAAATAACCAGTGAAATGGATTAACTGAAACTCATTGTGTAATGTACAACATTGTGATAATGCATGACATTGCCATTTCTTAAGCCAAACCAGTTACTTGGCTGTGGAAAAATATAACATGGCATATACACGCAGTATGTAATAATATCACAGAATAAATTATTTGTTTTAAGAACTTGTTTTTAAGTGTTATTGGCTAAAAGCAAGGAACATTTAATTAAAACTGTCACGCCACACTACATTTACATTACATTTTGCTTGGGGTTGAAACTGTTTTGAGCCAGAGAGTGTTTTTAGTCAGTCATAACACTGACCATAGCAAAAGTCTTAAGGCCTAAAATGAATCAAGTCATTCTTTCTGCTACATATATTTAGCTCATGGGTGTCATTTTTACACAGTAAGAAAGTACTTGAATGTTGTTCGGAGTATATATGAATTATTGTGTGTGTGTGTGCAAGTGTGTGTGTGGTGAAAGTGGGCAATGTGAAGTAAATTAATTGCATTTAATTACACTTTTTACTTGCCATACAACCTTGTGCTTCGACAATTTGACAGCATGTTGCTCACATCAAAGAGCCAGATTCACCCACAAGCTTAGGCGGTCCACATGCTGGATCAGGCATGAGCAATCTGTTCATTCACTGACAAAATGCTTGTCCTCACAATCACATCACCTCAAAATCTGACATGAAATCTGACTGAAATCTGTGAAATCTGGTATTTTGTTTATGGTTTTCAAAAGGGTCTACAGGGCATGTTTAATGACAGCTCAGTTGGTACCACTTAAATGACTCAAAATTGAAAACATTTTGGATTTTAATTCGGAAAGCTACAGTGCTGTGAACAAGCATTTGCCCACTTCCTGATTTTTTTAATTTTTTGCATATTTGTCACACTTAAATGATTCAGATCATCAAACACCCTTGATCATAACAACCGCAATCAAGCATTAGCGATAACTGGCAATGAGTCTTTCAGATCATTGCAGAGGAATTTTGGCCCAATCGTCCATGCAGAATTGTTTCAATTCAACCACATTAGAGGGTTTTCGAGCATGAATGACTTTAAGGCAATGCCAGAACATTTCAGTCGAATTTAAGTCTGGATTTTTGACTGGGCCACAAAATGTTAATTTTGTTTGACTGTCGATATGATGTTCTTTTTATGAAATGTTGTGGTAGTTTTACACCAAATGTAATGGGATGCACACCTTCTAAAATGTTCAAAATATTTTTTCAAAAAAATTATCTCTCCACAGCAATTCTTTAGGTATTGTTCTGGGTTATTTTATAACTTCCTGTCATCATTGTGCTCTTAGATTAATTTAAACATGATTGCTTAAAACACACGTATATTTCAGTTTGGCATAGCACTATACAGTAGTCAAAGTTCGATGGAACAGATCAGAATGAAGGTAGAGGAGTGAGTCTGGGTGCAATCCAGATGAAATCGACTCTAAAGAGGCACCTGTATAATAAGCATTCCTTTATATTTTTACCCATTTATGTTATTAAACCCTGTAAAGCAATTAAAAGTACTTAAACTGTTATTTTCTAGGAATTCAATTGTTTTTGTTTTGCAATTTTGCTATTTGAAAAAGAAAGGTATTAATTATTTGCAGAGCCTTGAAACCTGCTGCTTGAGATGGGTGATGGATGATCACACTGAACATTCTGTTCACCTTATTTTAACTTTTATCACAGTTAGATGATGCTTGGATGGTAGTGCAGTCGCAGATGGGCAATTTGCAAAGCATCATTACTGTTCAGAATGATCTGACATGTAATCTAAGATCTATGCTGATATAGCTCTGTCTTCTAGAAATTACAATTATACAGCCCTCATTTGTTTTGTCAGATATGTTTTGCAGAAAATGTAATTGTGGATTTTAAACCATGCATGGGCGGTTTGCTGAATGGGCCTAGTGGACACAGGCCTTTGTATTAAGTGAATGTTAATATCTCTTGTTGGAATAAATCAAATCAAAACCAATCAATCAAATCAATATAAATAGAATCACAACACACAACAACCATAAAAAAGATACACAAAGAGTGAAAAGATTAACACAAAAGTCACACAATAATGACCATAAATCACTATAAAGTATAAAATACAAAACAAACACAAAGAAGAAAACAACCACAAAGAGACAAAATGATTAAGGAGAGATGAAAGATGACTGAACACAGTGACCAAGAAGAGTCACAACAACCAAAGCAAGGGAGACAAAGTCACAACAAAAACATGTAAAACATCCATAAAAAGATGTGAAACCACACTAGTGAAAGAGGCACAACAACCACAAAGAAACAGAAATCAACAATAAAAAAGACAAAATGATGACAGAGACATGAAAAACGACAACCAAAAGTGTTTTCAAGCTGTGTTTCTCCCTTACGTAGGAGGAGTGGGGGGTCTTTATCTGTCTGTGCCCAGGGGCCCATAGTCTCAGAATGCATCTATGATTCCATGGCAACATTTGATCAAATGCACACATGGAGGTCTAATAGACTATAGAGAGGTACCTATTTGGTTTGAATGGTGTGTACAAAGCATGAGGCTTTGGCTGCATAGACTAGACTTTGCTTACCATGTGTAGTACATTGTAAAATTGCAGATGTTGTGCAGAGGATCCTATTCATTGCAGTAATCCTTTTTTTTATGATAATAATCTTACCTTTCTTCTCAACCAATCTTAATACAGACATCACATACATCCAGCTGGAATCAGAATTGGAGACACTCCAACGTCTTCAGAAATTGTCTTATATTGTGAAAATGTGGACTATTCCCTGCTGAGTATATAAAGTACATCAGTATTAATGCACCAAAAAAGACCAGAGACCAGGAATCTGTACCCTTCCTGCGGGTAACTCCATGTGCTGGAACCATAAAAAGTCGGAGTAGATAAGTTGACAAAGTGGATATTGTTCACAAGTAAATAAGTAGTCCATTGTCTGTGCATTTTAGCAGTATATCCACTGTTGTCATATTCATGAGCTGCCAAATTCATAGACATATTCTTGTTAGCAGAAAAAGCTATTTGGTTGCAATTATGGTCTATACAAAACATGTTTGCTATTGCCAATTAGTGGTATAGTTGTCAGGGTGGACAGTATAACACTATTCACGTAACAAATGTGAATCCAAGCCAAAGCCAGCAGGTAGGGTTAAAGACATTGCACTTAACTTATCCCTTTCAATGTAAGGAAAATATAGGATGATTTGTTTGTCAGACAATAAATAGGTTGTATGAATAGGCCTATAGTCTATGCATTTATCTTTGGTTAGCCTGTGTCTCTGAGTGCATTTGTTTAAGGTCTGGCAGGGAATTGTACAAACGCTACATAAATCACGACTGTAGTAAGGGTGTTCATTTTTATAGAGACGTGTTTATAGAGATGTTTATTCAACGCTACAGGAGAGAAATAGCATTTAAAGGCCCATCTCCTGGCCGCTGTCTGTGCAGCGTGCATATGTATTTGTAAAAATGTGTTCATGTGGTTGCGTGAATGCAAAAGCTGTTTTGGCCTGTCAACCTACACCTTTTCCTCTCCCCGTCATCTCTTCAGGCGGGTATGCACTGGAGCGTGAAGGCGAGCACCGCTTCCATCCTCATTGAGGATGCCAGTCGTCTCCTCTGGTGTCCTGCAGGCACAGCGGCAGCCGACAGATGCCAGGGAGAAAGGACAGAGGAAGACATCGAACTTATAACAACAACAGCGGCAACAAATTTGAGAAGTGGAGAACACGTTAGCCCATCGGAATCACTCCATCACTACCTTTAACAGTGTTAAGGAGGCAGGTCATGTGTTTCTAGCTGCATGAGGGAGACAGAAAGACAAAAAAAAGGCATCAGACACAGAAAAGAAGGAAGAAGAGGAAGTGGGAGTTTAGAGTAGTGCTCACATTGGGAATATGATTCAAATATTTCTGCCTTCTTTTTTTTTAACCTTACTTCCCCCATTAGAGAGCTAGAATAACTAATAGAATTAGGGATGAATCTCAGGCTGATCTATTTGGTGCGATGAACCAGAAAAGGGAATCACAGCTGCAGTATGCACTTTGATAAGGAGTCCAGAAGGAATAATGAAGTGACAAAAATCAGCTCACTGCATGGAGGATACTGGCTGGCTCCATTTTGCATGTCAATATCAGCTTCTAATACACAGCAAAACATGCAGTGTCTGTTTAAACCTTATGATTCATAGTCGATATGTCTATACATTAAACACATAGTGTTTGGAAAAGTTCTAAGACTGTGTGCAGAGGACACATTGCAAACTAGCAGGCAATTTATTTTCATTTTCTTTCATGGTGCAGATTAAGATGGAGAGCCCCTATTCTCAAAGCTGAGTCCGGGTATGGACCAGCCCTGTCTTGACATCAAAAGCACCACTGCTTGTCAGCTGAATTGATTTTGGCATTGGTATTATACTATATCACAGGCTGCTGGACTAATTTTAACATATAGAAGGCGAACATGTGCAATAGAAGTAGAACCCTTAAAAAAGAAGTAAGAAGAGAATCCAACATGAATATGAATCTTCTCTTCTTCTTCTTTCCCCTCCTATCTCTTCTTTACTTATTTTCCTTTTTTGTTTGTTTGCCATCTGCTATAGAAGTTAGAAGACTGTCCACAAACAAAAGCTGAAGGCTAATCAGATGTCTGAAAGTGTATGCTTTTACTCTACTCCTCCTAGCTGGCATTATCTCAAGCACACGTGAGCCCAGATAAAGATAATCTCAAGGAGGAATTAGATTTATTTCCCCACTGCCAGATATCCAAGAGATATTTCCCAGTAGTTCTTCTTCTTCACATCCCACTTTTCCTGTCTCAGCTCTTGGAGGGATCAGCGTAACATGCCAAAACAACGTTTCCGCAGCTTCTTTGTTTTCTCACTTCATGCTCTCACGTCTCATTCCAAGAGCTGAGAGCTAAGCACTGTAGAGGAGCTGGGGAGTGTACCTGGCACAGGACTTTAATCACTACAAAACAGATTCAGTTGAGTCTGTTTGTTTGAATCTGATTCAGTCAGCCTACCAAAGTTGCACCTGACAAAGAAAGGCTTGTGCCATCCCTCCAAAAATCTAGCTGAACATTAGGTTGCACTGAGACAAATCACACGTTTGAAAGAAAAAAAAAAAGTTTAACTCTCAAAAGCTTTCTGAAATAGATTTAGGATCAGATGTAACAGATTTATACTGCCTGATCCATATTATATAGACATTCTCATTATGTGGTCTATCATTTGTGTGACACACGATTATTATTTTCACCAAATGCTCTAAAGCTACATGTTTGTGTTAAGGTGACAAAGCCATATAGTGACTGTTAGTTAATAGTTGCATTTAATGTATTTTAGCAAAACTCAAGCACACTGAGCTCCTGTGGCTAAGAATTTACATTTTGAGGTTTGATTAAGTAGAATTCATCACCTTCCGTTATTTAAATATTTTCACATAAAAAGGTAATTATTTAGAGGACGCATTTAAAAAGTGTATGAAAATTATTTTTAAACAGTGGTTTTTAGTAAAGTGTTTTCCACGAGACATATTACAACCAAGTTTAAATAGAAATCTAGTAACTGAAAGTTATCCCCAATGTTATATCAGAGGTTAGTTTGCTTAAAGCTTGTAGGTTAGTCCACAGTTTTTGTTGGCTAGAGTGCAAATCTCTATGTGTTTACCTTTGTGCAGTTGTCTTTCTATGAATGTAAATTTTGCATTTTTTGTTTTTTTGGAATTCTCCTCACAGAATTGCTCTCTGGGCGATTAATATTAATATTGACATGGGTGATAAAAGGATTGTTTTCCATCTGCCCTTCAGCAGGCGAGTCAGCAAGCATCCAACATGCTGGCTAATCCCCCCATCTCTCTGCAGAGCCCTGCTTGTTCAGGTGATAACATTATTTAGGTCAGCTGACATGGCTTAAACAATCTGCTTCCAAATCGCACATAATAACCAGGTCATTCCAAGGTGGGCAGTGTCATTGTGGGTGGCATGAAAAGGCTCTGAGGACAGAATACCACCAACACCTGTGACCCCAAGCTGCTATTTTTTGGGTATAGAACAGCGGGAGTGTGCTCTTTTTTCTAATCAGGATGTTTTCATACAGTATAAAGGGGCTGTGATTGTGTCAGAAACAATCATATTAATTAAAATTTTAATCAATGTGTGACTGAGGTCCTCCTTTAGCCGTTTATGCCTATTTTAAACACAGCTGTTAGTTATAGATGTTTGATTAAGTAGTTATTTACATTGTAAGCATCATTAATGTGAATTTGTTGCTGGAATTTTGTTTGTTCATGTTGATAAAATTATCACAGTGTGACATTGCTTTAGAAACAGGTCAATTAGAGGCTGGTTTCTGTATCTTTTGCTTGTACTCTCAGCTATGTCTTGCTCTCTCTTGCTCACTCTCTCATTAAAATAATCTGTTGGCTATTGCATACAAATAATCAGCAAAGCCAAGGGCTCTAAAATCCACTCTGTAACTCCGCCGAGTGGTTTGTGCTTCCAAAACTCCAACAACCCAGCAATGTGACCCATCAGGTGATCTCACATTTCCTACACATGTCATTCTTGTCTTGTTTCAGTCAATAAACCAACCATCAAGGTTTTGTTTAGAATCACCAAAGTTATTTAAATAATTTAGCGCATGTGCTCACTTTATTGTCAGGTTGTAGCTGAAGGTTGTGAACATTAATTAATCTGGCTTTCACGACTCTCTTCTTAACCTACAGCTTTTTGTGTTTTATTCCTAATTTTTAAATTTTGTATTCATAAATTAAAGAGTAAACAAAAATGATAAATATTTGATACAGATTGGATAAATCTGCAATTTACTATTTAATTACTTCAGTCACTTGCTTTCTCCTTTTTTATTTTATCACTAAAATGTCACCTTCTTGGATCCTCATCAGTTTCTACCTTTGATATCAGAGTTTGTTTACTGAAAACTGTTATCTGCTGGTATAAACATCACAGATGTATCATAAAGTGAACAATTTAATTAAATGGAACTAAAAAGTTAAGTATGTTTGTGCATAGTCACTTTATTGAATGTAAATTTAAATATACTTTTAAAAATACCGTTAGAACAAATAGAATTTATTTCTGCGTAAATAAGAATGCATTTCTCATGAGATTATTTGCTGAAATAAAAAAATGTGCAGTAATCGGTGATGATGAAAATGAGATAAGAAAACAGATGAGCCACAGGAAAAAACAAGACAAAAAAAACACGATGCAGCCGTGAGCTGGGACTTCCAAGCCAACACTGCACCTGCACCCATCGCCAGGTACAAACATTACATTGGACCAGCATGTGGGAGGGGGGAAAGACAAATACTCAGCCACACACACACACGTGAATAAATGTGCAGAGGCTGTGAATGGGATGCTGCCTTCCAGAGGGTTCCCAACAGCTGGGCATTTTTTAAACTCACTTTTTTCCTGCTCGACAACCTAAATCTAATTCTAGTCATTTTTAAAAGAAAAACTGTTTTTATTGTTCATATTAGTCCTCTTTCCATTTATTATTTGAATCTGAAAGTTTCAATGTGGTCATGTGGGTGTTTGATGCACTCTGCTGACTGCTCAGATTATTGCTATCCATCATTTGTTTATATTCTCATTTAGAAAAGGAGGGTGTTTCCATCATTGTATTATAATTTCCTTCAGAGTTTCACCCTATTCTTTATAATATATTGCTTATACTCACATGACTCCGGCTGAAAGTCCTCCACACAATGTGAAGCTGCTCCCACTGAGCACTACTCACATTTCTCCTTTTCATTGGTCTGTAATGTCAATACCACAAAAAGCTGCACCGCTGAGGTTGACAATGAACAAGAGGCAGATGCTACACACATTGTTAATGTTAACCATTTTCACAGGTTTCTACAAAAAGCATGGCTTCTCTGAACACAAACTGTCTTGAGTGTTTCCTCCTTAGGAGCTCAAAGAGTAAGCAGTCAGAAAAATACAAATGAAAATACTTCCTTTGAAATACTAGTGTACATAAATAAATTAATCCCTATCCACTTTGCCACTTAGAGGCATTCTTACAATTATTTGGGAAAAATTGTGACAAAACTGCAACCTCAGAAGAAACAAAAATAAATGCATCGCACATGATGATATGTTTATTATACAGCCTTTTTCTATTCAACATCAAACACAAAATAGTAATCCTAGAATAATCTTCCCATAAGCATAAGGTTTTCCAGGTCATTTTGTTATTGAATTTGTACTGTATTGTATTTTGTCTATTGAGCCACTCTGCCATAAGCAAAGCCTTTTTGGCATTGCTGTTTTCTGCTTAGTATATTTCTGCCAGAAGCATGGGGTCGACATTCATCGATGCCACAAAAGGCAGAGAAAGATACATTTGTTTTTTTGTTTTAATGGTTTTGTCCCTTTCCTGGTGATTAAAATGTGGTTTATAATATATAGTAAATACTGCACATTTTTTAATGCAGAGTTGCTCCCATATCATAGTCTGAGATGGAGATTTGAATTTTAGTATAATGTATTCTATAGACAGTATATGTAGCAAGCTCATACTATATTTGAATGTAAGGGAGATCTTCAAAGATTTCTTGCAGTATCTGAAGTATGGGCTGGAGTATATCTGTCCTCATTATTCTGATATGATGTTGCCCTAAGACAGATCAGACAACAGATGCTAACTCTTCCACTAAACTTAAATAACCTCTAACATTTTTGCCCAGCCTTATTTTTCATTGGTGTTTTAATAATGTTATTGCAGATATGCTTATGATGGTCTTTCTAAGTATAGAAAGTTCTCTGGGTTTGGCTGAAAGCCTAAAGGATCAACATTATCATTGTGGGCCAGAAACGAGCTGCCTAGAAGCTTGTCCCCAGAGGCTGCCTAATGAGAAGACAGAGAAAGAGGAAAATGAATTGAAGCACCTGAAAGCTGTGTTTCTGAGTACTGCAAAAATGCCTGCTGTGAACGTGTTGACATGGCCATGGGGTCTTTCTAGACAATGCCACGACCCTGCTCTGACTCCCAGACCAGCCAACATTGTCGTTTATCCAACATGTTAGCCCCATAGCTGCGTTTGTGTTGAGTTAACACAAGATGACTCCACAGTTAGGCAGAATTCCTGAGGATACATGGTTCATCTGAGAGGATACTGGCCTGATAGCATTCCATTTATTGTGTTGTTAACATGACAAGACATATCCACTTCTGGAATACATCATGACAGGTGTATGGTGTTACTGCACTGCAAAAAAAATTTTTTTTCATTGAACAAGCTAATTGGGCTACTACTGCAGTGAACTATTTTGGTTTGGTAACATTTCTGAATACATGTCAGAATTTTTAAAACAAACTCCAAAAGAGTTTTTTTTGTTGATAATAAAATTGCTGTGGTTTTAGGCATCACTTTGGTCCAGACTGAAATATCTGAAACAATCATCACATGGACATCTGTAGTTATGAAGTGCTTTGAAAGAGTTGTCCTTCCCAAACTCTATCACCAATCCCTATCTGGGCCACTACAGGTCGCCAACCTTTGAGTTGACGATCATTTTAGTCTCAGCCTCTAACATATCCTATGGCACTTAGACACATCTATGACCTGTGTCAGGACACTCTTTGAGGACTTTAGTTCGGCCTTCACATAATCATCCATAGCCATCTCCATGGTAATATGTATAACCTATACTTATCATACTTCAGCCTTTATGAAATATTGTCTGGTGGTAGTGTCTTGACACTACAGATCAAAATAACCATAATATACCGGATGTCCTGCAACAAGTCCCTTTTATCTACCAACCTAAATTAGATGAAATCATATACAATATTAAGACAAGGCATTCACATTTACCTGAATAATGTAAAACAGCAGATAATCCAACCTATATATGTGTTTCACTAGAACTGGAACCTCTAGAACCTCACTGAGACACCATGGTCTACTCTGAGATTAGAGTTTCCTTTGGTCTACTGCAAGACACACATCGTGATTTCAGCTCAGCTCTAGCAGCTGCATGTCAAACATTTCATGTTGTTACATGAAAAATAAAACACTGATACACACACACACACACACACACACACACACACATACACGTGGCAACTGGTCAAACTGACTGCTTGCCAAACAAAGCACCTATTTATAATATTTTGCACATTAGTCCATTAAAAAAGTATGATACAAAATGAGTTTATTACAATAAAGGAGAATGTGCAGATGATGGAACTCAGGATCAATTATGTATCAGCAGTTCTGGAACATCTCAGGTAGGTATGAAGGTCCAGGAGGAGAGGCAGAGTTAAAGTGTGGTATTGACTTGATGATGTTAAAACTGCTGGACTATACTCACAGGTTTTGAGGTGAGTACGAAAGGTTTCTGTAGTTGCCGGAGAGGATCCAAGAGCCAGGTGAGTGGTAAGGCTTTGCAGGACTTACAGAGGTGAAGGAGGATGGTGAGTATGGCAGAACCAAGGTGGACTGGTGAGTGGCAGTACCAAGGTGGACCGGTGAGTGGCAGTAGAGTTGGAAAGACTGGAGGACTTGAGCGATGGAGCATGGAGCTGGACTACAAATATGGAGGCTGAGAAGCAGGAAGTGAGGTCACCAGGTTGAAGGTGAGTGTGTTTTCTTCTTTAGGCAATGGCTGCCTCTGCAGGTGGTGAGAGGAGATATGAAGGTGACTGGAGGAACAACAGAGACTAACGGAGGTTAATGGAGACCACAGGTGAATATTACAGTGAGTAAGCATGATTCCAAAAACAGTCCAGGTCATACACTTATCCGTCCTTAATAATACTAAGGACGAATATGATATTCAGTAGTCGAGATTGGTCCGAAGTCATACACAGGACAGGGGTTAATAATCCACAAAACACACAACAACGTAGTAAGCCAATTACATAGTTAATAAAGGTGACAGTGTTTAAGCCAGTCCACTTTCAAAAAAACACTTAATTCAATAAACAGTCCAGTTCAAGCCCAGGGAGGTCCACAGAGTCAACAGATCAGGAGGGGAATCAGAAGGAGGACAGAACAGGAGCAGGAGAGTTTTCAGGAGGGAACAAGTAAACAGGTCAGAAGGAGGGAGGAAAAACTTGCAGTACCATTGAGTAAAGGCAAAGGCAAGGTTCAGGTTCAGTTAGAGTTGGCAACGGGTTTAGTCCGATTGTTGTGTTGTGTTGTGTTGTGTTGTGTTGTGTTGTGTTCCTCAAGTAAATGTGAAACTATCTGGGAGGGGTAGGAGACAAACGGACCTGCTTATAAAGGAAGGGACAAACCAGGTGTCAGTAATACAGATGATTAGTGGAGTAATGAGGGGAGGGTGATAGGAAGCAGGCCAAATAGGGAAAGAGGGACAGACAGGCAGGAGGAACAGAGACTGTGACAAAAGGGACTACTACACCTTGTGTAGATAATGCAATATTGTGTTGGTTAAAACAGTAAATGCAGAACACAAATTAGGCACAAATAACTGCTTTACTAAGGTCACCAAATCACTTTGCGTCAAATACCAAACACAGCTGTTTGAAGATTCTTTTTCCTTACATGGAAAACACACACATCAACATGATTTAGCACCTGACAAAATTGCTACAGTTTAAAAGGTTGCTTTACCTTCTGCTCTTGTCCTACTGGTATGTCCAGTTTGTCCTTTTTGAAGCATAGTCATAGGGTTGTTGACAAATGATAATGGCCAGTTAATGGAGTGATAAAATTCAAAGAGAGTGGATGAGTGCATAGTTCATCCTATTCATTCAGGCAGTGACTAAATCCAGAGAGTGTGAGACAAGTGAAGCAACTAAGCTGAAGAGTCAAGTTCAGGAAGCCCCACATCCCCATTTGTTGCTGGAAACCAAAAATGTTGTGGGCTGTTGTGCAATGGCTGCATTTAATATACGTCCTTAAATTTAATTTATTAGTTCTACCTGTCACTTTACAATCACCAGAATATTTAATATTCCTAATAATGTATAGGTGTTTCTTAATAGATTTAATTGCGCATGTTTTAACAGACCTTTATACTAATCCAGCTTTGTGAAATACCCTCCATACCTGAACTGCCAGCAAGATATCTGAAAGAGATAACCAGTCGCCTCTTGAAATGGTCGAAAAATATCATGAATGGACAGAAATGGTGGATCAATATGGGTGCCCCAGTATTGAGCTCTGAAGCTGCCAAGATGCACAAGCTCAGAATACATTCAGAGTAGATAAACACAAAAACAACTTGTGGATAAATAAACAAGCTCTTTCTCTAATACAATCTAATGTTAAGGTCTGAATGTGTTGATGGCATTTTTCATTTTCATAACTACATCTGAGAGTACTTGCAATAGTAGTAATTCACTGAAGACTGTATGAGTGCAGAGCAGCTCTCAGTATGGATGTTAGGCATTGTTAAAACTAAGCCTGTGTGCTCAGCAAGCATTCCCTGAATAAATAAAGCTTAAAATAGAGAGAGGAAGACATGTGACGAAGGTCACGAGACAGATTTCATGATCTTGCAGGTTCAAATTATGCACCTACGCCTGCTGAGACACCAAGGCAGCCCATTAGATAGAATTTAATATAAAGAAAGAAACAGTATTTCAGGGGCAAAAGCCAAGGCTTTGGCGGGATAGAACTGCATTTCTCAGAGTGCTGTGCAACTTTGTCAGGTAAACGTGACTGTTAGGGACAAGTGAAGATTGATGGAATCTTTTTTTCCCTTGCCTCAGCAGTCTTTGATTTCCACAGCACAGGGGAGGTATAAGGGGAGAGGGAATGGGGGAGGAATGATAGATAGAAATTCATGTCATTTATATCCCCAGGTCAGTCTATCACACAACTGATTGAGAGAAAAGGAGAGGCAAAGAGAAAAAAAGATCCATTGCATCCATTGTAGAAATATAAAACATATGTGTTTATACTAACTTCTGTGAGATGCTGCAGTTGCTAGCATATGGGTTCAGATACTTCTGTAAGCATGAGTGCAGTGATTCATGATATCTCAATTAGCATTGGGTGCTTTTGTCTGATTGAATGAAACAACACTTTTCCAGTCCTTGAAGCATAACTTTGTAGTGCTTTTCAATTTCCACCTATTGCTGCCTTGCCAGCTAACATTTTCTGTGAGGCAATGCATGTAGATGAGTTCAGTTTATGGCAAAAGTGCCTCTCCTTATAATTGCTTCTGCAGAGACATGGTTTGATAAAAGCCTTCAGGGTCTCCAGTACAGATTGAATGACAAGGTTTACAAAAACAGGGAAATGGTGGGCATTGGAAAACAGCTTTGTTCCTGCATTACATTACATATTTTGCTGGATTTTACTGGTTACACTGCCATGTACTGTAGTAGGAGCCTCTTTGTCTACTCAGTCATTCTACTATGTACAGTATGTATTCATGCAGTGAACAGATGACTTTAAGCTTTTGAAGTCACGACTGCCAAGTTCTTTCATTCTTTTCATTGTCACATGTTATTTATTCTCGTATTTAAAATAAAAGGCAAAGACCAGATAAAGAAATTATGTTAAATATGTCAAATATATAGATTGATCTTTTGTCAGTCAGCAAAGCATAGTTAATTTCTAACTGTTGCTATTTACTACATAACAATTCCTTATAATCCAAACAATACATAAAAATACATAATTTATTGTTATTCGTTACATAAGACACTGTTAATGTAGGAATGCATCATGTGGGCAGTTTTTTTCAGGTCAGAAGCAGGTGAAATTCCGAATATGTTATTATTTAAGGTTAAGTATAACCTAAGTGTTTATCTCAATACTACACATCAAAATAACTGCCATAATTTTATGGGTGTCCATCAACAAGTCCCTTTCACCTTAGAAAATAAGCAATTCCTAAAGATGCATCATTTATTGTCTAAACCTAACCTCACGCAGAACTCTTAAACTTGGATCTGCACATTGCTATCACGTAATACACCAAACATCCACTTCAACCACCTCCTTGAGACTCAATTCCAGTTGAGAAGACAGGGTTGGGCACCAAGATGTTAGTAGGAAATCCTTTAAGTCCTTAAGTTGCAAAGTAGGGCTTCTATGGATCGGACTCGTTTGTTCAGCAGACCTCACAGATGCTCGATTGGATTGAAATACTGTTTCCATGAAAGGGGGTACATGGTCTGCAACAATGCTTAGGTAGGTGGCACGTGTCAAAGTAACATCCCCATGTAAAAGAAAGCGTGAGTACCAGGCCACCTTCCTCCATTGCTCCGTGGTCCAGTTCTGCCCACTGTTGGCCCCATACAACACAAACTGCGATGCACTGTGTATTACCTTTACGTCAGAACCAGCAATAACTTCTTCAGCAATGTGAGCTTATTAAATTACCACTAAACAAAAAAAAATGTAACTAATATTTGCTGTTTTTTGTTGTCAAAATGATATTAGTCCTTATATTTAATTAGTTTGTATGTTTGACACACATTGTCTAACAGAAGAAAAACTCACTCCTTCTGCTGATTGCTGCTCAGTAGAGGAGATGTGCTAGGAGAAGAAACCAGCACTGGATGCATTTAGTCAACCAGCTACAGACATAATAGGGAATTTTACATAACATTTACATAGCATCTAGCTTAATGCTTTATTTAGCCAGATTCTCTATCAGTGGCGTGTCCTTACTTCCTGTTTGTCTCAGCTGCTATGTTCTGCTTGACATGGCTTCCCTCAAAAATAGAGTCGTTGCATAGTTTTGGCATTGCTGTTGGCATGTTCCTGAAAAGTGCCACAGAAGGATTAGTGGAAACTGGACCATAGTGTAGAGCGGCGATGTCAGACTAACATCTTCCACACTACTAATCAGCCTACTAGTTTACTTCAGACTCAAAGTGATGATAAGAAAATTCAACTTTGCAGCAACAACAGTTCCACAAATGCATGGCACAACACAGGAGCGCCAACTCCTCAGGACAAGACTCAACAGTCCATCTGTACCTCAAAGACAAGGACCACTCCTTTGAATACAGCAATGTTCATATTCTGGACAGGGAGGACAATTGCTTTTCACTGAACAACCATCGTTACACATAGGAGGTGGTTTACAGCACAATCTACCACCCATTTACAATGCTGTGCTTTCAACTTAACCCAGGCTGTTTCACAGTTGTTCACACCTGGCCTCAGGTGGTCACAGTGACACACCTGAAAGCCAGGAAGATCCACAACACACAGGTAAGTGCTAACGACACCCTGACTCCACAGAGGTTATAAGCCTGCAGAACTGATGAAGCCTTCTGGATGGAAGGTGAAATGTCTTCAAGAACCAAGAAACAAGTCCTTGCACCTTCACAGACAAATTTCCAGTGGTTACAAACAACTTTGATTCTATCAACTTCGCTGTTTAGAAGAGATTTAAAATCAAATGTCCATGTAGAGTTTAGTACCTCTCTGAACTCACCTGTCACCACCAGTTCTTTTGTGTTTTGGTTGTGGTTGGTTTTTTGGTTGTGCAGCAGTCTTAGGCCCACGCAATCCCTCTCACTGGTTAAAACGCACGATGACGCTGATCCCAAGCTAGTACTGACCCACCCCTCCCTTGACCAGTTTGTCTGTATGTGTTTTCAGAGCCTGTGAGCAATAATAATTCAAAATAATAATTATATAAAAAAATGCATTAATGCGCAATAAAAAAGATTGTTGTTAATTAATTAATGCGTTAACACGATAACAGAAACATCGAAACAGAAAATGTATAATGTACCCAAAATCCTCATCTCAAAACACTAAACACTAAAGCTCAGTGTAACTGTCTGTTAAATGTCCTGCAGCTACACAAAGCCAACAATGCAGTTTTTGCACAATTACAAAGACACAAAACCAGACTCAACACAACCCTAAGCCGAAGCACTACACCAAAGTAGTACACTAACATTTTCCTCTGATTTTCAACTTTGACAGCAATCAATGATGAGTAGCTATTGTTGCAAGGTTTAAATTGTCTGGTTTTCAAAACTTTTCAGCTTTAGTGCTCACTTTAAACATTTGTTGGAAAAGTAACGAAAGCTTATATTTTATACCTTTATCTAAGTCTGGAAATCCAGCAATGGGGTACACTGAAAAATGATAGTGTTCAGTTCAAGCTTGGAGTCTATACTGAAGAGAAAATGTAGATATAGTATGCCCCCTTTTTTTAAAGAAATAACAAAGCAACAAAAGTAGCATTGTTTCAGTAAAACCTGTGCAGACAGCTACAGTGGCCGTGAAATTAAGCAAATGAATTTTTCTTGAAGAAGATGAATATGTCAGTGAAATCAGCTGCATCTTTCGACAAACATGTTTGATCACCTGATGTATACTAAGTCTAAGGTTGTTCAATAGTAATCATATGTCCATCCTGTCTAGCAGGTTATTTGTTATATTTGAAAACCTCGCATGACGTTTAACATGCTTTTGGAATGGAGTAGCTGAAGTTCTAACTTCAGTTCAAAGCTATCAAATGCCACTGAAGTCACATACTTTTTCCCGCTGGCATATTTTCTTCCATATGCACACTGACAACTATATGGCAGTAAGAAGCATAGGTCCCAGTGCATTCTGTGCTGGCACTCATGCACTGACCCATCAAGTTGCATTCACAAACAGTGTGTCATTTGCTGAGTCACCTACTGGTGATACAGAAGTTTATTAAAATAGGTATTAAAACTCTGGTATGTCGGCGTGCAAATGGACCACAGCACATTGTAAACCCAACCCAAGAATGTTTAAGGCCATCACCTGACCTGAATTCAAGGGAGCATGTCCACTCAGTGACTTTTTTATTGCAAAGAGCTAAAATTATAGTCAGTCATACGATAAATCCACCTTCATAAAGGTATCTTTTATCTTACCTACCTCCATGAATGGGGTGGGCAAAATAATAGAAGCTCTTTGTTGTAATGACGCAATTCAATAGCACTAAAACGGTATCTTTAAAAATGACAAAATAGTTGAGTAATCACCTCTCTGAAACATTACCACTCATTCATAGATGTAGATGTAAACCTTGTCATTGATAAAATAAATTTAGGACTACAGCATTTCACAAATTAAATTTGCCCTTTTACTGTAGACCACTGGATTTCATGATTTGTAACCAGTAACTAGCTACAAAATAATAAATCTATTTTGGACTTAAATCTAAAATGGCAAAATGAATTTAAGCTGTCATTAGTTGTGTCAATAATGCAGCCATCATAAGGCATTTTCTAGCCCTAGTATAACCTAAAAAGCACACCCAAAGATTTCACAAACACCATTACATCACACCTAGTGAAGGTGATAAGTAACAGTATTATCTCTGTTTAGCTACACTGACTGTAATGGTGCTATTAAAATGAGTATTCATACCATGTATAATTTAATATAATAACAAAAACATAATTGTACCAGCAATGACAACCACATAAATCCAAAATATTGTGTGAGTGTGAAAGTGCAGACAGACACAAAAATGAAGTACATTCAAGTTTACTATTAGTATACTTCTTTTAAACTGAAAATGAGAAAGGATACTTTCAATATACTTTTTATGTACTTATCGGAGGTAAACTAAAAAGTGGGCCAATTTAGTCCCAAGAAGTATTAAAATAGTATACCAGCGAGTATGCTTAATATGTAAGTATACTACTTTTTTGTAACAGACCCTCTCAATAAGGGGTGAATTGTTGACTGGAGCTCACGCCAAAGAAGGCTCAACGGTGTGTTGAAATGTCTCTGGACCACCTCTTCCTTACCTGCAGCCACGTATTCAGCACTTTTGCTTTTATGTGGTCTTAAATAGAAGTACAAAGTACATCAGAAGTGTCTGTGAGGTTTCTTTCATCCAGGTGATGTGATCTAGAGGATGAGTATTGGCAATTGGATTTTTTTCTCTTTAGGTTGAAGCGTTTCACTACTCAGTAGTGGTAGTAGTAGTTTCTTCAGTCTAAGAAAAGTTGGTTGGACACTACAAATGTATTGTTCAGCTTGATTCCACTTCACACTTGCCCCAAATAGTTCATTAGTTGGACAATAAAAGGCAGGGTTGAGTAGATGTTCTACACACATCTAACAACCCTTACTACCCCAGCTAAACTGGATCACTAACTGTGGCCTTCCTGGTGGATGTGTGAAGTGGTCTTGATAGGGACCACTGGGGATAGGGCAACCTGATAAACTGAAGACAGATTGTGGCTAAGGCATACACCTCTGTTGAAGAAAGGGTTATTCATTTGCACTTGTATGGCTTCTTAAAACAAACTGTCTTCTTTGTCCAAAAAATGTATGTCACAAGTTGCTCTTAATATTAAATTGCTCCTCCACTAAAGCTTTAAGCTTTGAGCATTATGTTCTTCCTGGATGAATAATATTGGCTAAAACAATCTATTGATTCCATTGTTAACATCTGGCTAGCAATTTAGCGAAAATATGACAAACAGACATAGGATTTCCACACAAATATTTTATTTCCTTTACCCATCCATGAAGACATTATGGATTAAATTTATGTATTCTATTCGTATGCATCATTTCAAAATGAAAAACTGTTGGCCAACAGGAACATGGGCCAATGAATCACACCACTTTTTTGCTCAACATTCAGTCTCGTAGTATGATTCTGGGTACTGGTATTCATTTGGGTCCATCATTTTGTAGAAACTTGACATTCAGTCTATCTGACCTTGCATCCAGTGAAAGTTGAGGGTCTAGGCATTTGTTACTAATGCAACCAACTAGAAGCTTATAGCTGAACGTTTTGAAAGTTTCAGCAACTTTACAGACATGTCCTTAATGAACCCCCACCTTTCCCTTTCTTTTCCTCATCCACTACCAATTACCAAGTAATAGTGTCTTATTCTAATCCCTTGTTATTTTTCACCAGGTGACTGTGAAATTTATTGTGATTGCATAATTTCACTGATTTCAAATCAGTGGAATCAGCAAAAAACGTTTTTTTTGTCTTTATTGTTTTTTGCCATGCATTAATCAGAGTTTGTTCGAACATATGTCTGAAAAATCAGTTATCAGCTTGGAAGTGGTGCACCAATTTTTTTTTTATTGTTACACTTTTACTGCTGTAGTCTTGCCAACCACTCTGACAATACCGGTGCCCAAAAAATCCCTCTTCTCCATTCCCTCTTCACCTTCAGTTCTGTCTGTTTCCAACCTTTAAAATTTTAACATTTCAAAGTAATTTTCCCCATTTTAATCCTTGAAGCTCCCTTACTCCAAAATCAGCTGGAGAGTACTATGACTCAGTGTTTTTTTTTGTCCTCCCTCTAGCCTTATACTCACACTCTCACTTACCTACTCTGTGTATAACAATTTCTTTCCCAGTTTTGCCCCTTTGCATTTATGTGTATAAATGGCTTTCTCTCTTGAGTGACATGCCTTCCTATGTCTGATGGATTTTCTTTGCCTTCTGTCCCTTTTTTGTCTCTTCCCCACTCCTCCCACACACACAGATTTTGTGTCCTAAAAGCTTCGATTCAACATCTTACTGTAGCCAGAAAATTTCTCCACACTGTTACAGTTCATCCTATCCACTGTGCAAACACAGGATGTGTGTGCCACCCATCCAATTAATTGTCCATTTCCTCTGTGGTTTGTTCACAGTGATTTGCAGTTCAAAATGAGAATGCTCAGGTTCATGTTTACACTGGCAAACAATTGCCCACATTATGCCACAGCATTACAGCAACATGTTAAATGACCTGTCATCTGTGTCTGTGCAGCCAAATCCTATAGTTCCAAAGCCAGGATAATTCTATGTAAGCTCATCAATTGGCTCCTACTGATGAAAAAAAGCCATGATTTAGTTTTGCACATGCTCATCTGCAAGACACATTACTCATCTGAGTGTTCATCCATAGACTGTAGGCATCAAGCCTTCCCCATAAGTGAGCAGTTTGTTCATATGCAAATGTGACTCCTCTAATCCTCTATTATTCAGTATTTGCATGCTGTTCCGAAAATGCCTCAACTCCCCCTACCTGCCTTTCATCATACAAAACAAAGGTGTTTACACGTTTCAGTGTAGCAACTGCTGCAAGATATTTGAGGCACTGCAGAGATGCAAATTAGACACCAGCAAAATTCTGTAGCCACTAATCCATTTTCAATGCATATTCACACTGTGTCTTCTCTTTCATAAATTAGAATAAAATGTCAAGACATGATAAGGACTTGGCAAACTCATATGATTGCCTTAAGCAGGACAAATGCCCATTAAAATAAACAAACAAATGACATGAAAAACAGGAGTACATGGCTCTTCATCAAAAATGAAGTCATACTGTAAGCATTACAGTACTATCACCACCAGTAGTAATAGTGGAATGTTTTTTTGCAGTAACCCAATTGACCGCACTGCTGCGCATATATGCATGAGCATGCATGTGACTTGGGATGTTCATGACCTACATAATTATAATGACTTCAAACAGGATCATTGTTTAGAGTCATTATGTTGTTTTGTAAATAATTTGACCAATGTTCCTCCAGGTAGTTTTTGTTCAAAATCCTGTAACTAATTTCAGATGTCCTTCTGAGAACCAAAACACACTGAAGACTATATACCTTGTAAGCTCTCTCTGTGCAAAAGAGCACTGCGTCATCATTTTGTAAGGGACATTTTCTGACTCCCTGTGGTGTGTAGCTGCATTAGTGTTTTCCATTTCCTCTTAGGTCTAAGTTTTGCTAGGTGGTGGCATGGCAGATTTGGGGGCCCTTTGCAACAAAGATAATAACAGAAGCCCTGTATATAACCCTGCAACATAAAATAAACCGAATAGCTGTTTCTTGCGTAAACTATTAGTTGTTGCAGCTTTAACCAATCAAGATTCAACTTTTTTCAGTCAAAGCTTGCAAAGCTAAAATTTCAGAGTAGTCGCATCTACACATACTATGCAGTTGCTTGAAAAAGCCCAAGTGGAAAGGTAAAGTCAGTGATCTAGAAGACATGCTTGATTTCTTTGTGTGTCAAGTTCAATCTGGGAGTGTTTGAGTGTTTTTTAAGCTTAAAGTAGCAGAGTAGCAAAGCCATTTTGTTCTGACAAGGCAAAGTCTACAATGAGTGCTCAAAAAATTTGTTTGAGGCAAACTTCTCTTTTATGCTTTGCTTAACGTTGAAATTACTTTACTTAAAGCTACAGTGTATAACTTTTTTTAAAATATAAATACAGTGCTGTGAAAAAATCCCCTTCTGATTGCCCAGCTCCCTTTTCTGTTATTTCATATTAAATTGTTTCAGCTCATTAAACTAAATCTAACAAGTATTATCCTTAAGTGGAATTATGTGTTTGGTTTACACCCAATGTAAACAAACTCCCGGCTTCCAAAAAGTTCAGCTTTTGTCTAATTTGTCCATTGAGCATTCTCCCAAAAAGTTTGAGGGTTGTCTACAGTAGACGTGGCAAGAAGTCAATGAGCCTTAATGTTTGTCTGTGTTAGCAGTGGTTTTCATCTCACCACTCTACCCAGTGTCTACCATAAAGTGGAGTCATGGGAAAAGATATTTACTAGGAGAACCCTGCTTGTTTTACTTGTATGTTTGTTTGACTTTCTGGCTGTCATCACCACACTGTTATGGCTAATTTTGGAAAGTCAGCAACTTCTCGGAAGTTTCAATATTGTTTTAAGTCTTCTGCATTTTATGTAGGCTGTCCCTGCGGGTATGTGTTGGCTCAGAGCCTTAGAAATAGCTTTGTAACCCATCAGTATGATTTCAAACTTGCATTTATCTTAGCTTCTGAGGTATAGAGGTGCTATGTCACCTGCACTGACAAACCAACATGCAGTTGACTATAATTACTGTATTTACTTTTTAGTGAAATTCATGCACGTGTAAGTCTTTGAGGGCTGTGCCAACAATCACACTCCTAATTACAACAGTACAGTGATTGATTGGCTTAAATTACCTCTCAGTTCTAATGGTGACACATTTAGATTTGATGATGCATTTAATGGCTCTCAACAACTTGTTATTGTGTAAGTAGAACATACGGTCTCAGTGCTGCCAGTTTAAAAGCTCACAAACTGTTCCTTCAGTATTGTCTTCCCTCACTGAAGTAATAATGGAAGAAATGATTTTACTGGATTTATCCAAACTGACAGAAAACTGTTGCTATGTTTATATTCTCCCCACGTCCTCCTCACCAGGTGTTGCTTTGCGTTCGGAGCTACAGCTTCCTGTCAGACAGCTGAAAGGAGAACACTTGACAGAAAGAAAATATTCATTCCACCGCTTTGTCATCCCTCTTGTTCCACTCATCTGACTGGGATGAGGAAAGGAAGGGGTAACAAGAGGGAATATCTTTGAAATATCTGTTTAACATCCTAATTGGAAATGACAAGCACAGTGGCGCGTTCAGCCCTACAGCCGAGATCAAAGACTTGGAGCTCCATGAGACACAGCAGTATGGATCAGAACCAAACTGATCCCCTCTCGCCATAGCTAATTAACACCTGGCTCCTACTAATTAGCTAAATCCACAAGCATTCCAACAACATAAAAACTAAGATTGCTGGACCTCATTTATATCCCTAGAGCCTCTACCTGTCTTAAGGACTAAATATAGGAACAGGTGTTCTCCTCCCTCTCAGCACACTGCCAAATAAAATTGAAGTTAGATGTTCGGGACTTTCAGCCAAGTGTTTTGTATTGCTCCAGCTGCCTGTTAAGTGATCCCATTGGAGTTTTACACTGCCTGTGATGTGTATGACAGTTCTAGTAAAAAATAATTGCTCCAGTCTCTCTTCACATGAACAATAAATTCATCAAAACATGTTTACATTTCTCACCTTCAGGCTTGACAGATGAATTCAGCAAATGTAAAATTGTTTTACTTTTAAAAAAAAGGCAGGTGGTGTGTGGTTATTGTTACCTTAATGAATGAAACCAGAGATTTTTTTTCATTGATTAGACTCACAAAGAACTTACTTGCTACTGCATTTGCACTGAAAATCCAACTCAGACTGACAAAAAGCTTCAAGGATGCACAGTAGACAGAATGAAGACTGTTGCAGTAGAAGTGCATCTTGTTTGGCTGCCTTGGCAATAAGAAACAATGATTATGTTAAATTATATATCCTGGCAGGGTGCACCCTGCTGGAGCAGATAACATTTTAAGGTCAATCACCTCCCAGTGTTTTAGTGCAAAGGATAAATCAGTTATTATTCAACATAGAGAGAAGTAAATTGCATTGAAAACTGCTACATCTGAACTAATGACTTATAAAGTTTCAGTACGGAACTTTTATGAATATTTTTTTGTTAAAATATATTCCAAAAAGTATGCTAATGTTGAGGGGTGCTGTCAAAGGCTCCTGTGACCCAGACTCATTAAACAGCTGCCAGCAATGCAGAGATATTCCCTGTTAAAGTTTTTGAGTGATGCTCACACTGGGAGAGCGAGGTCACAGTTGTGAGGTCTACTACTCCATTGCATTATGGCTTTAGATGGTGCGGTGGTTGACTCACAGGCTGGTGAGGTCACGATTCAAGCATCAGCTGAGACAGTGTGGACAAAAAAGAAGAGCTTTATATAAAGAATTTATAATGGAAGTACTTTATGCAGATGGAGAGAGTCCAGAGACAATACGAATTTTTAAATGGACACTCATTCGCCATTAAACATTAAACAAGCAATACCCCATCAGGTTGCCGTGAAAGAGTGTTTCTTACCATACGAAAAACATCAACTGCACATTCTGTCAGTGTTAACTTGTGCTATTTACCAGCCAGTTCTTCTCAGGATTCCCCTGTTCCTCACAAGTGCTGTTAAACTTATGGCTGAAGCTGAAATCGACTTAGCTTTCATTTTGCGTGTCCAGAGGAAGACGCTGTGAAAAGTCTATTGTAGCACTGACACTTCAGGTAATGAGCGAAAGTACAGCCATTCTGTTGGCTGATTACAGACAGTAATTAAGACACTGATCCTGTAATTAAGCAGCGGCAGGTATTCTGTGCTCAGAATACATACATCATATTTTTTCTCCATAGCACTCAGTTTTTCCTTTTTATTTAATCCCTCAGGAGGGTGATACTTATACCAATATTGAAATGAGGCACTTACCACAGGTTATCGGCTTACTCTCTTTTTCTAGTGCCGTGACAAGATTATGAATTTAGGCTGACTCGCTCTTTCAGTCAGTGGCTTTCATCTGTCCCTCCATCCTTGGTCAATCTGTTGAGCTGTTTGTTTGTCTGTTCTCAGTCTCGCCAGCCTCATTCTGTCACTAATCCTTCTCTTTGTCCCTCTGTCTTTTCTTCCTCCTTGCTTTTTCCCTTCTCTGCAGTGTCCGAGACAATCTGGCCTGGCTTTGGGTGGGTACTTGCAGAAGCTCTTCTTCAAGTGCAGCTTTGTATTTTAGTGCACAGCTAATTTTCACCCAGTCAGATATTTCAAATTATTTTCCCTGTCACCGCCGCAGAGCCAGAACTTCATTCATCATGTCTCATCTTAGTTGGAGCATATAATATGATGTGGTTAGACAAAATGTCACTTCTTTGACAGTAGCTTTCTGGGCTCTAGAAAAAATAAAATAAAATAAAACCTTACAGTGACAGCTAATCATAAGATTAATCTTGCAGCCACTCTTCCCAGTAGCAGTAGTCAGAGGTGGGCAGTAATGAGTTAAATTATTCTATTACATTTGCTTGAGTAGCTTTTTGAAAACAATGTACTTCTAAGAGTAAATGTCAGTGAAGGCTCTCAGTCATCCAGGTTATGGTTATCCCAAAGGTTCTGTTTAGTAGCAAGTGGACTTATTTCTTTAATCCTGAAGATGTTTTGCCTTCTGGATGGAAGGACAGGAACATGCACATACCTAAAGTCCCATGTCCATCAGAGTAATTTTTAGACTCCAGACTTAGTCCAGGCAGATCCCTACAAAGATATAATGGTTGTTTTTACAGGCTTAATAGACAGGTTAACTGAACTTGATGTGAAAAATCAGTGAAAATCCACTTTTAAAGGTTAAGTTTTTTATTGAAGTTCTTTGAAAACAATATTCATAATATTTATAACTGTTGAAACATTCAACTTGTTCACTTTTTTTTATTACTGGAAGGTTCTTATTATAACTGTTGTTCCTATTTGTTTGATGGAATAAAATACGATTTTGAAATGTTGCCAGCATGTCCAAATAATACTTTTGTACTATTAATGAGTGGATAATTTCAACAAGACTAATAAATCACACAGCAGTGAACTGTACAATAATAAAAACTAACAGATTAAAAAACAGTGGGTCATTCCACCAGCAGAGCATTCAATACAGGGCTGTTTTTATATTGCAACAAAGAAAGTAATATGGATCTGGATCAGTTGTGGTGCTGGTTAAAGTGTTCTTTTTTAAACAGTAGTATCACTCCAGTAATTGTAGAGGTGAAATAGATTACAGATGTCCTGAAATTCTAATTTCTGCTGTCCCCTTGAGTTCTGTACACTTTGTACCTACAGTAAGTGGAAAACCTAATACATTTGGAACATGTGCAATTCACAACAAATACAACAAAGGTGTGCTAATCAATTTGGTCCCTCTCAGGTGTTAGCCTGACTTTTGACATACTTTTGTAAATTCATCACTGATTCAGAGCTCTTTGTAAACCAGGCTGTCCAAACAAAAGCCGCTCTCCATTTGATAATGGTGTTCAGTCTAAGCTTTGCAACTGCTTAAATCTTGAAGTGATGAGAGCTGAATTCTACTCGTTACTCTCCCGAGGCATGATTCAGTTCTTTAGAAGTTAGCAGCCTTGATGCAAACAAGAGCTTTACCAAAAATAACATGCCACAAACTTTCAAAGCCAAAGTTTTTTCTGTGTGTTTTTCAATTGAACTTAAGATCTGTTTCCTACATTGAGCTCATACATTTTTAGAGAACCAAGTTTGACTAGAAAGAAGAACCATGAGGACTCTGTAGCTTTGTTGGCATAGACAGATTTAGGACGATAGGGGATTAGAATTCTTTGTGCCCTTGAAGATGACCACAAACGAGTTAGACACTTCTGTCTGGAGCCTGAAAGGAGAGATCAGATGCACTCTATTAAAACCTTTTTATATAATTTTTACCCACATGTTGATAGAAATGTTTATCCACAATAGATGCTGAGTATGTAAAATTTGCACATCAGTGGCATCTTTTATATTTTACTTGCTACAAACTCTTAAATAATAGAAGGATGAAAGTGGAGTACAAGACATTCAAATCCAGTGACACACTTTCAGTCATTCTGTCATGTGCGAATGTCAGTACCCTCTCTTTTATTTCTATTTTTTTTGTGTGTGTGTGTATGTGTATGAACATGATATTATGTTAGCAATACTAAGTACCCCTTCACTACTTCCATAGTAGTTGTTTGAAAGGGTTGCCAGTAAAAAGCATTTTCTCTCAAAAAAACAAAACAAACAAAAAAGGTTAGCAAAATTGCAGCTAAACAAACCACAAGACTTCTGGAACTATGTTCTGTGGACCAATGAGGTCAAAGTGGTGCTGTTTGGCCCAAATACCCGGAGCCATGTTTGGTAAAAACCGAACACATCACTTCATATTTGTCAAGCTCTGAGGTTAAGGGGTGATGGCTTTTTTGCAGCTAAAGCACCTGGGCATCTTGCAGTCATTTAAACAACCATGCACTCATCCCTATACCATTAAAGAAGCAAATATGAGTTTTCTGTCCAACAGCTAAAGCTTGGTTGAATTTTGGTTATGGATCAAGACATTGATTTAAAGCACACCAGAATCAGAATGACGGAAAAATAAAAGAATGAAGGTCCAGACTTCAACCTAATTGAAATAGTGTGGTGGGATCTTCAGAGAGCTGTGCATAGGTGAATGCCCCAAAACCTTAATGTACTGAAACAAGAATGGGCCAAAATGATTTTACCATGATGTGAAAGACCGATACAGACATGCAGGAAATAGTTACTTCATTGACTAAACTATTAAATCAGGAGATAATGTTTTTTTTCTCATTTTTTGGGCATCATTGTATTTACATAAATATTGATGTGGTAAAATAAGTAATAAATTTTGCCTATTATAAGGATAAATTAGTGGCCTCTTAAGGCTCTTCATTGTAGTGTTTGGTGATGGCTCAGAGCAAGATTTCTGTCATTACCCTCCCTAAATGTCATTTTATGAGACTAGCTTCTCTTTACACAGGAAAAAACCAAGAGTGGATGGAATGAAAAAGCTCTAAGTAAATTAGATTGACCCTAAGAATGGCACGAAGAAGAACAAGAAGTTTTATGTGTAGCAAAATATGTGCCTAAAAAAATTAAGCATCAAACAACTTTATTATCAGACTTGTTCACAGTGCTGTTCAATTCAATGTTCTAGTTTGGTTACTGTTCGGTTTTAAATTCATTTATTTATCTTCATATTTGGCTTTTACCAAAAACGTCTGTCTTTATTGGCCCTTTGAGAAAAATAAGATTATGTTTGTGATAGAAATTAAACATACAGTAAATGGAGCATAAATAAGGATTTCCTGTTTTTAGCTGGGTATTTGCTGCTGTTCAGTATTCAGTATTTATTGCATTATGGGTCTGAATTTCTCACATTAGGCTACAGTAGTTATTATTCCAACAGATATTATTCCTCCAGGAATAAGAAGAGTATCAACAAATAAACATGCTTGGCTCCAGTAGAGGCAAAAATACATCTAGAATGCCATATTCAGTCACAACAGCATGATTGTGCAGTTTTCTGCATATTTGTTAATTCTTTGGCTGCGATCTGCTAGTGTGTGGGAGGACAGAGTGGTACAACTCAGGTTATGTTTATGCAGATCTGTGGACTGTTGTTACCCATTCTGGCATGAAACCACACGAAAAACAAGATAATGGAACAGGTTTTATATAGCGCTGGCCATTAAGGGTACGTGGTCAGTCTTATGGTAACATAACGAGAATGTTACCAGAAACCATTGTTTCAGTAAAATCACCAAAATTAGAGATTTTTAAGTTCCAAAGTGGCTCTAATCACAAGAGCAAATGAAGAAATACTGTAACATTATTATAGAGAGACAAATTCTATGAAAAAGGTCATTGCTAGAGGTTAAAGTTATTTTTTACTCAACTCTAATGTTTCTTGTCTATCTTAACCCCATGGTGTTGCAGCACTGTTCTCATTCAAATCCAGGCTCTGAAGTGACGCATTCCCCTACACAGGGGTAAATCTGAAAGCTGTGATATCTGTACACTGACAAGTGACTAGTGAGTTCAGACACTGGTGCTGGTAGAATGTATGGATTTGCTAAACTCTAGAACTGTTTATCATGACATGGCAGTTTACAAGACATTTGACATATAAATATAAACATCTGTGGTGAAATGAGTGATGCTGTCATCCTTCTTGAGGTGGCAGTCTCTTAAGAACATGTTTACCCTAAAAACAAGACAGGATCATTTTAAGTACACTACAAAATACATGACAGAAAGCATTGCTGATCTTTTAGCCTTGCCTGGCTACATTTGAACTCTTCTGGCATTGCTGATTAATAGGTATATGTGTGCTTCACTGTAGGTATATGGAATAATTCAGCTTTCATTGGCACTAAATGTCTTGCAGGCCTTTTAGAAGCAATAATGGCACTTTGCAAAAAATTGAAAAGACAAACTCGGGTATATGTCTGGGCAGTGTTCAGGGAAAAGTCAACCCAGACATACAGTTGCACAAGAGGCACTTAATGTCAGGGATAAAACTGAAATCTGAATACAAGCACCAGAGAGGCCTCATTAAATTCCCACAGTGAGGACCCAACTGAACTATGAATTGTAGCTTTAAAATATTCATTCCTCTCGTGGGGATTCAAAGAACTCAGTTTGATACCAAGGTCAGCGATTTATCAAAAAGCTACATCTAAGTCTATCAAGTTGGGATTATATGCACTCCTCTCCTGTGCCTTTAACATTATGTTATCTGTAAAGCAAGTGAAGTACCCTAAAATACAAGTTTTAATCAACAGGCTGATTTCAAAGCGCTTTATAGAAAAGAAGAGATAAACACACAGACGCTCGGCCAATTTGCTCATGTTCTAGGCACTCTACCAATTCAAATGATTTTGACCACTCTTGCCATTTGTGCTCTCATTTCTTCCCTCTTCCCAGTTATTCTGGCTGTCCTTTTTTTTAACTCTAACTAGTACAGTCTGTCTGAGGACACTGAACTCTGAGAAATTAGACAGCTATGTGACGTTGACACACAGTGAGAAACTTTGAGTTTGAGTTTGAGACTGGTCCCAAAGACACTCTGACAGTCAAGGACAGGTTTAACAAGTTTAGTGATGATAATGAAGAGGAAGGTGTAGATGCAGTAGAATAGAGGGCAAGGGCAGTGGTCTAGCTGAAGTGACTATAGAGATCTTCCTTAGAGGAGAACAGACAGACCAGATAAGTTGATTCAGGCTAAGGGTAAGTGCTGAGTGCAAATAAGTATAGATATTACCACAGTCAGGTAAACTGAAGTAGAGCTGGGCTTGGTGAATGCTAGGATGGCATCAAGATGGCATCAGTCGTCCAGTGAAAAGATGTCCGTAACAAGATGGCATTAAGATGGTGTTGGCCACATGGTGACAAGGTGGCGTCAGCCATGTGATGACAATAGGGAGAGCAAAGGGAAAGGAGACACATTGCCAACCATTGCCAGAGCTTGCTTTTGGAAATAATTTCAAAAAGGCAGAAACTCCTCACAATCACAAGCACAATCATCCAATCCCCACAACACTCTGGTTGTAATTACATTTCTTAGACAAATGTAATCGTAATCGCACTTTAGTTGTAATCAGATGACATTTGTAGGAGACTGTGTTGCCACAATATCAGAAATAACATACCAAAATCCAGTTCAATAATGCACTTCTGTCATTAACAGCCAACTTACAGGTGCAAGGTCAGACAGGGCGATGCAGAAGCACCTGTAATTCAGTGCTTTATTTCTTTATATCTTTTAATGAAGCATCCCACTATTACTGTTATTACGTGTGTCTTCTTTGTGTACTTATATATACAGTACAAACTATAAAATGCAAATTGTTTAACATTCTTGCAACCTGGAAGGTTTGGTGACCTGGTTAGATGTAACATAGGCTTTTGAAAACAGCTACAGAATTCTGAGCTTGGAATAATGTTTTGCCTGCTTGCTTGAGTGAAAAACTAATCAAACAACACTTACAGTAGAACACATCATAAACCTACCACAATTATTATTCGAGTTATTCAGCTATCATACCAATCTCCAACACCTACCAGTCTCAGTACTGTCTGATGATATACAGTACGGTACCAAGGTACCAACTGGAAGATATACTGGAAATGAGCAATGAAATAACTTACTGTCATTATCTTGTTCTATCTATTTATGTACAATATGGAAACCTAACCTCTCTGGTCTGCTCCACTTTGCTTTGTCATGTTGTAATGAAGTTCATTCCTCTTTTGCAATGCTACCCCTAGACCCTACCCAATGGAGAGTTTCAGTGCCTCTGTGAATAATGCACAAGTTTTTTGTGTGTGTGTGTGTGTTCTGCCTTAGTGGGGTCTCCTCCAGGAAGAAGCACCAATTTAGGTGAAAGTGGTTTAAGTCAGAAAAGAGAGGTCCAGTTCTGTGTGATTGCACCCCATGAGAGATACTAAACATCCACATGAGGGAGTAAAAGATGCCATGTAGAGGAAAAAAAGCAAGATAGAATAAATCCCCATAGGACACACTGAAACCTCAGGAAAAATGTTCGACTTGAAAAGAAGCAGTAGCGCTTTGCAACTATCTGCAAACATAGAACATCTTTGTAGTAAAACCACGAAGTGACCCAAATTGGTTTTTAAGCTGTTATCATAGTAAATCACTAGATTTCTGTGACTTGAAAGTGGTTTCATAACATAGGAAAGATAATTTAAAATGATTCATGCAGCTATGATGAAACCAAAGGGGGTTTTGATTCAAGAATTAACAAACCCACGTTGACTGCTTGAAGGATTTCACAGTGAGTGATAATTAGCAAAAGTGTGGATGTGGTGAGAAACTGGAAAAAAGCAAAGGTGTAGAACAACCTGGAACGTAAAGGAGGAGACAGCGTGAGTACAAACAGAAAGGAAAAACAAGTTATCCAGCATACACTATTTGCTTGTAAAATGTGTTAATTTATGGACATTTCTTGAAATCAGTCAGTCAAGCTAACTGCTGGCCTTGGCATCATGAAGCCTTACATGCATGCTGGATTAATATTTAAACTGTGTACAGTGAGTTGTTGCATCCTCAACTGCTCTTTGCTGTGCTGTAGTGTTGCAGAAAGGCTGCTGGTTAAGCTTATAGTCATCACTCTGCCTTCAAGGTTCCCCTCTAGTTTTTGGTTAAAATAAACATCTGCCTGGATAAAACTTTAAGAATTTGTTCAGGAAAGCTTGGTGTTCTTGAATGTGCATCTGTAACTCTTTATCAACCCAGCAGACAGACTTTGCTCTGCTTTGCCGCATGGCGATGGACTCGCCCTCCAAAGAATCCTTTTGCAGTGGCTTGTTGTGGTGGAAAAGCCCCACTTTTCCCTTTCAAGCTTCTTTGTTGGCTTTTAACATCATCATTTGTCCTCGTGTGTGTGTGTGTGTGTGTGTCTGTGAAAAGAAAACCTATAAATACAGTACAACAGTTTTTTTAATGTCTATCTTTGTTCTATCATCACATGTCAAACAAAATAATATTTATTACATATATTTTCAGTTATCAAATGTATGTAGTACAATAGCTAAAATACTAATTTTGAAACACTGAAAGGAAGACTGCACAAAATCACAAACAGAAAGCACATAGGAGCAAAATGTAACGTCTATTTTTAAATGTTGATTGCTCATTTCAGGTCAAGGGGAAGACGCAGTACAGTGTGTATAAGGAAAGTGCCAAGGGGAAGATGGCTATCTTTGGCCAGCCATAGAGGGCAACAGTTGTGGATGAAATTTACTTAAGCTGGATCCAGACTATGGCAGGAGACTGCTGAAAGCCAGTGTAGGTTGTGTGAGGACAAGACATTTTACATCCCCCAGGAGCTCCATTACTTGCAGTGGATGTAGTGATAACAGAAATCTTAAAAAAAAGAGAGAGACATACAGAGATGCAGTTACAAAACACTGAAAAACAACTTCAGAGTGTCTCAAAGCCATGAATTTTCCACTCCCTCCAAGTAGAGAGCTTTCAGCACCACACCACCATCACACTGCTTTTAAAGGTCACTGAGAATCAGACACTGCATACTTACCAAGCCACCTGACTTGGCCAATCAACCACCAGCCATGGGCTTTTTCACACAGAATGAAACGAGGTGGGCTGTGTGCAATCAGCTGAAAGAGGCTGACCCCCTCAGCCATGTCAGACCTTTTTTTTATCCTTTTAGATAAGGTGCACCTTTGAATAGGAAACGTTGGTATCCTTCCAAAGTGTCGCAACAAGGGGTATTTTGATATGATGTTGCTTACAGCATTTCAGTGCACATCTTATAAGCAATACAAAGACATTTTTGTAGCATTCTTAGTACAATTTTCTTATGCAAAAAGAGCTAAATGTTTCTATTTCAGCTTACATTTACCAGTTTTGAATTATAAATGAAAGATTTCTAATCCTAAGCTTTTCTTTTTTACCAACTACTGCATGTTCAATATGTAAAATTAGCATTCCTGTATGTTAAAGTACAGTAATTTGCAATATTCATTTGTAGTCATCCCAAGTTTAAAATGACACATCCTGTGTATAATCTAACTGATGGTTACCTGACTAAATGTTCAAACATGTGATGAACAAGCAGAATCTTTTCTTGACGTCCGTATTGACGTTACTCCACGGGGCGGGTGATCATCAGAGGAGAAAGGTAAAAGATAGCAAGACCTCATGTCCTGAAAACCACTGTGAGCTAGACCGTAAGCAGGTCTGTCATGTTCCTCTAAGGCAGTGATGGCATGATGTGTGCATCTGAAGTGACAGCAGGCTGAAGCAAACAGATTTCCCATCTCTGTGACACGGATGGTACTTCTTCACTGAGCGTGTTTGGTTCACTTAGAAAAAGTCAGTTGCATGAGTCAAGTTTACTTCCTCAGTGTTTGTATGCCAGCACTGTCTCCCAAAAGTTTGTAAAACAAACACCAAGTCTGAAATGTAGGTTATGCGACTGCTGTTTTTGCACTTTCTTAAGGTTTTTCCCATCAATTGTACCTGTTCAGTATTTTGGTGACTCACTTTGTGCATAAGTTTGAGGAGAGGCACAGGGCTAGGAGAGGCATGCCATATAGCGGGATACTCTGATTTGATTCTCAACACTGAGTGTTTTTAATGTCCATCAACCAGCTCTCTGTCTGGATCAGGGCCCCAATTTTCAAAGACATCTTGAGCATCTTTAAAAAGTAACTGTAAAGCACTGTTTCATCTAGCGTGTTGCAACTCTGTACTCACCCAAAGCTGGTAATGGACAGGCATAGTCAGATGTGACAACTTGAAATATTTTCTATAACGTTAGATGTGAACATTGTGCTTATAATACTGTATGTCTTTCTTTTGCCAATTAAACATTAATCATGCTGTTTGAAAGAGTAACTCTTGCATTCAATTAGTTTTTTTTGTTATTTTTCTTTGTTACATAAACAATACACTTTCAGAATAGCCAGGGTGAATGATCCTACCACGGCATATCTGTGGGGTTAAGATGGATTTTAATGAGCTATACTGGCATTATGTTTATTTTTCTCTTTATGATAAGTTGTCCAGACAAGCAGCAAAACAGTCCCAAATTGCTCCTTCCACAAAAAGCATACGGTTTTTATATTGATATGCACTTTATACACAATACTATAGTGCTTTGTTCAAACTTCATTTCATCAGTCCTCAAAAAGACCATGCATACTCACGGCACTACTAAGCATAGACACTATAGTGTAGTTGATGTATTGGTGTGTACTGTAGATCAGTGATGAGACTGAAGTACTATCTCAGCATGGTGGCAGATTTGGAAAACACCACTATGTTGTCTTGAAGTCCTCAGAAACTATAGCTATGGGGAATAGACGTCTCCTCACACACTGTGAGGGCATTGTCACAGTGTGATCATAGACTGCAGTGAGTCTCACATTGCATTGCTTCTCATGGTGCCTTTTGTGGATCATGTTGCTATTTTGAGGGAAGCACACTAAGACTAACCACAGGCTGTCAGTGTGATTTTGTTCCCTCTCTTTGGACCCTGTTATTGCAGTCCTGCAGGTGGTGAAAGGTCCAGATTACACTCATTGTTGTGGATTTGTTTAGATGTTTGTTGAGTGTTGAAATATCTTCCACTTGTCAGTTACAGTGGAGCCCAGCTAAATTTAGTCCTACATTTGTTTAGACATTTAACCATGACTGAAGTGAATCTCCCAAGGCATAATTTGCAAAGAAAATCCTTAAATTACAACCAGTAATTGAGAAGACAACGATGATGCGTACAGTCTAAATAAATCACATGCGCTTCAGCTACTGTATAAGACATCTAAAACCAAGCCTCATCACAAACAGCCAGACTTCCTGTAAAAACCTTAGAGCTTGTAAAATCTCTGCATAGGGTGCAGAAACAACTGCGGAATGAACTGATGTTTGTTTTACCATCACTGTTTTTAGAGTAAGTGATCAGCAACAAGCACTAAAAGTTGGCACTGTAAAAATCCTGCACTAAGGGTAAGAAATTTAATTAAGCACGAACACCTCGTTCAGGAGGTTTTTGCCTAAATTTCATTTTCCTTTTCAAATTGCAACCATCTGCTTACTGATGTAGTGCAGTTTTAAGAATCACTACCACACTTCTGCCCTGGAAACTGTAAATTGTATACTTGGAACTCAACACAGCTTTCAAAACCCTTCCTCTATTTCCTTTAACATAAAGACACAACATCCATCCCTGAACTGTGTTTAGTTCAAATGATTTTCAAACAACCTGTCTGCATCTATCTGATAATATAAATGACCTGATGCCAACATTGAGGTTCCCTGCATAGCTGATGTCACAAGAAGAGTAAACATGTGCAAAAATAAATAAATAAATCATCTAATGATTGCAGGTCTTACTGTTAGGCAAAATTAACCCTCAATAACTGTTTAAATCAATCTTGTAATAGTTATAAAGAGTCATATTTCCATAAAAATATGGAGTACAACTACAATGAAAAAAGATTTTTCACCAGTGAAAAGTCTTCCAGACCAATTTTCCCAGGAGTTCATGTGTTAGTACATTCACCCCCATGTCAGACAAAACTATGCTCAGAGAAATACAAAAAAAACCCAAGAGCTACAGCTCAGATCCTGCAGGCTGCAATGAGCATGATGTTAAAGGACATAGTAACACAATTAGAAGAAGACTGAGCAAGTACGGTCTGTTTGGAACGGTTGCCAGGAGAAGGCTTCATCTAAAAAGGGGAAGTTTACAAAACTGCATCTGAATAAACCACACGACCTCAAAAGCAATGTCTATACAGTTTGGCCTTAATGCCCAGCACCATGTCTGGCAAAAACTAAACACAGCATTTCAGCAGAAACACCTCATACCCACTGTCAAACAAGGCAGTCAAGTGGTTGTGATTTGGGTTTGTTTTACATTTGTCACGTGACTGGGAACAGTTACATCCATAGAAACTAATTTTATATTGTACTCAAGCTATAAGTCTTGTACTTTGTTTGAGATGTGCATCTTGACCCTGTTTTGCTGCTGTTACAAATGACCTATAATGTCCTATTTTATCAGTTGTATCAGTTGTTCATGGCTGTGTTGCCCTCACCTTTATTTCACTAATAATCTGAAATACTGCTTAAAGAGGACTGGGCTTGAGTGTTAAAATTAATCATTAAAATCTATCAGGAGAGGCAGAGCTCTACACGGTAAAAAAAGCAAAGTTCATCCAGCTTATTAAATTGCATTGCAAAATGCTTTGAATTTAAATGTCTGATGGAGCTCAAGACAGCTGGACTACCGTGCAAGATTTCAGCTCTAAAACTTGGAATCTGTGAGTAAAAACTTTTCTAAATTATGTAGAAAAAAAAGAAAGAAAAGAAATCTCCCATATATAAGAACATATAATATATTGCTGTGGGATTATCACCTTAACAAAGGCATCCAACTTTTACATATCGCTGTGAGCAGCTCAGTCATCACACAGAATAGCTGGACTGAAGTTTCTGCAGAGGTCCAGGCCACACAGTCATCTTGTAATCTATGATATTATTTTGTAAGTATTTTAAAAAGTGCAGCAAACAGAAGGAGGCCTCACTTAATAACTGAAAGATCTTTATTGATTTTGGAGCAGCTCTTGAGCACACCAGTGCTAGGTGATGGCACTATCTAGGAACTATCTCAAACACTGTTTTTGTCCAAAATGAGCACCAGAATTGCAGAACTTCACCTAACCAGCATAAAAACAGCCCAGTCTGTGCCTCCTCATCCACACTGGTACAATCTAGCTTGCCTGGTGCCACCGGAACCAAGAAAATGTATAATGCTAAGGAAAACGTGGTTATTACACCTGCAGAAAAATATGGTTCCGTGTGTGTATCCTGAGCAGCCATGCTCATAACCAGCTTAAATAATGTTGATGTAAAATTGATGTAAAGTTCCCCTTTAAACAAAGTTGCATTACTCTATAATCAGTTAAACATGACACCACAACTCCCATCTTTAGATGTTTATTTCTGATTATCATCATCAAAATTTTTACAAAACATTTTCTGACAATAATATACTCAAAGAAGAGCCATATTTTTGCGCTTGGACCAGGTCTCCACAAAAATGCTTTAGGTCTGAATACAGTAAAAAGAACAAAAGAAAAATCCAAACAACAAAAAAAAATCAACAACAAACCAACTACCAAAGAAAACAATGCAGCGCATATTTACATCCTACAGAAATCAATGCTCTCTGCAGGAAATGGATGAGAAAGAGACAGCAGGGATCCTGTGGTTTGTGAAAAGCATTTAAGAGGCAGCAGAAAAAGGAAAAAAAAAAAAAAAGTGAAAGTGCTTTGAGCCTGCAAGTAAAGACTAATTCTGATATTGCTTTCTATCAGTTTCTCTGTGCCTTCTCTCTCACTGCAGTCTCAAGCCAACTGCAGATGTAGGATGCAGACCATTTTAATAAAAAAAGAAAAAAAAACAAAACCTTCCTTTCTTCAGTGCTCACATTAAATCCAATTACGAGCATAAGCGGGTTTTGTCAGACAAACGAAAAAGTGTGTTTCCCTGACAGAGGTTAATGATCATGCCTTCCCCTTACTGTTTCCCCTTTGACATGAGCAATGGCAGAAAAACAGAGTCAGGACAATATGTGTCAGAGGTTAAAGACTTTCTGCTAATGTGAAACAGCATAGAACAATAACAATCAATGGGGACCGGGCTGGCCTGAACATCATTATTGGTGATGTTGGTTCAGAGGAGGTAGAGGAATAGGTGCTGCTGGAGATACACACACACACACACATACACACACACATACACACACACATTGGCCATCTGGGTACATGCAGGGTACACCTAACTCACTAGCCATGCTTCGAGTCACTCTTTGGACCTTTTAGCACGACAAAGTTACTCCTACCAGTTTGCAGTCTGCGCACATACTGGAGACACACTAAAAAAATATAACTCAATTTGGGAATCTAGACGTGGCAGATGGGGTGCATTAGCATGTTTTTCTCTGCTTAGCCACCCCATCCATGCATATACATGCTCACTCTCAGCAGTCATGACTTTATGGATATGCCCCAGTGCTACCTACAGGGTAAGACACAGATGTATGGCAGAGGAAGAAAAGTCGTCCTCTTCTGGCTTGGTATTAATTTTTCAAATCTATTTATCAGGTAACGGATTAGAAACTACTGAACTGTCACAAATTGCCTTGGGTGAACTGGAATGGAGGGGAGGGCCAAACCTGTGGTATTGTATTATCATTTATCAAAGTATGTGTATTTCCTTTTTTTTTATTATTTTATTACAGTGTTAAAGCATTTATGTGTAATTGATTCTACCATTAATGACTGATGAAGTTAAGTGGATTCTTATTAATAGAGTAAGAATTATAATTTGAATTCAAATAGGGTGTTTAACCTGTATGACTGTATCTGTGAATCCTTGCATGTGAGCATGCATAATACATATAAATTAGAAGATGCAAATATGCCTTTAGTTTAGTCTGAGTGTGTCTTATGTGACTCTTCAGAAAGTGTGACTCGCATGTGTTTCTTGACTGAAGCCTGCTTGTGTCATTTCTTACAATGGAAATAAAGCTGCCTGGGACATTTAAAAACATCACAAAGCCTTCGGTTTCTTGGAATAAAATGTCCTTGCACTTGCACATTTGTCCCTCTACATCCTCCCTATTGTGCAGCATTTCTGTGTCTCTCTCTCATCTCTTCTGCTCTTCCTCTTTCCTTTGAGATTTGCATTTAGCTTTTCCTCTGAGCATAAACACTGAAATGTGAAAGTTTTCACTGCAATTTTTCAGACCTTTATTCACCCCACCCAAAGCCAAAAAGAAAAGAGGTGAAAAAATAAAAAATAAAAAGACAAAAAATTCCCACTAGGGACTTGAGCCCAAACTAAAAGAGAGAGGAGTGGTGAGGAGCTCGGGGTGTACAAAACCATAAACAAACAAAGCAAAAATTTTTTAAAAAGCCTGTTGGCATTGCGGGGCTAGCGCAGACGGTCCTGGAGTTCAGCTCAAACATGCATCATTAGCATGCAGCGCCTGTGCTTCCAGCTCTCTGATGGCAAAAGAAATGGACAAAAGCCTAAATAATTACTGGCAGCCGGATTCGAACATTCCGCTGAACATATCTGATTTTATCTGGGAGGTAGTCAAGATTAATCAATCCCTTATTAGTAGTTGATTTAATTGTGAACATACACAGATTTTATTAGCGTTTTGTAATTACACATGAAGGGCAAAGTAGCTTTGATCATTGTGTTTAGACTGAATTGAACCATTATCGCTGTTCTGAAAACTTAAGTAATTACTACATATAGGGTACTAGACTCTAGTAGGAGCTATTAAAGGGAAAGTCTGTCTCTGGGGTGAGTGCCCAACACAAGCCTCTTTCTCGGCTTTACAGCCTATATAGTGCCAGGGAACTCTACTTTAGATGAGGCGGGAGCAGGAAGGGGTCAACAAACAAGTTGCTTTAAAATCATTGAAGTTGTCCATGACACGTGATTCTGGTTCTAGGGCACTCCATACAGGAAATATCTCCCACACTGTTTGTCTCTGGTTCAGCGCTCCTCCCTAACTGGGCATAGTTTCCCAAAATATCAGCATGCGGACAGAAATAGAACATCATTAAACAGGTTCACCCGAGTCACCAAGAGGCAGACATGAAATTCAGGCCAAGGAGTTAGCAGGGGTGATATAGAGCAAGGCAAGACAATACATGGATAGAATTGAGAGAGCTCCCATTATAAAGACATTGGCACAGCTGCTATTACAAAGTAAACTTCACCAGCACTATTAAGCAACCGCACTGAGCGAATCAACTGCTTTTTATGCAATGTCCTGTACACGAAGGGGACCGAACCCTTCTTATTCATGGAACCATGAAGACTTTTGGGATATTTGTTGTATTGCGGCTGGATTTTGGTAAAACATTTAACAAAATAATGGCACGTCAAAAAGAACATCCTTCACAAGTTTAACTCTTGGTATACAGAATAGCACACTTCTTCTCCTCAAGTTGACCCTAAAATGGCAGATGGTGTTGGAATTCTTAAATAAGAGTAGTTAGTAGAAGATGTAACTAATAACACACCATACGGCCACCTCTTGTATGATGGGCTCTCAAACAATTTCTGAAGTCAGAACACAAAGTATGGATTTCTATGAGGTTTGACATTTAAAGAACGTCACAAAAACAGGGCTCCCATTCTTCCCTTCTTTATGTGAGCCAGTAAAATGATTGGATTTGAGAAATAACCTCAGTAACATAATTTTTTTTAAATGGTACAATAGTGATGGGAGCAGATAGAAAAATATTTATCATTGAAACAGCAGGAGCGTTGCAGTAGGAACCTCTTCACCCAGTCATCTTGGAAACAGATTCCCACTGGAAAGTCAGTAAGGCTCCTCTTCTGTTCACAAGCAGTTTGTGTTTCAGAAGAAGTAAAGTTCATACTTTTTTTTCATATTTAAAGATTCACTATTTACACGATAAATAAGTTCTATTTGAGTTTGTCTTATAGAATTTCTTGACATCATCTTTGAACACGTCAAAAACTGAATCCTTTTTTCCAAGCCAAAAAGACAAAATAACAAAAGAAAACAATAGAATTCCCTACTTTATTCTCTTACAGTATCTTGAGGATACGCCCACTTTCGTGGAGGAATTTTGGCCCCTTGCAGCTTCATCTGCGAATCAATCAGTTGCACTGTGGGAGGACCAAGCACAGTTTCCACATCTCCCAGGAGTATGACCGCTGACATGTATTACACAACCCCGATGCACTGCTTGAAATAAGCTGGGGATGATATCTGAGAGGCCATCACAGCCATATCTGAAGTCTTTATCGGCCCCATAAGTCAACGAGTAGCAGCGCTTGACACAATGGTCAGAGGGCTACTGGATGCAATAAAGTCCAGTGCTGCAGGCACGCATTCTGGGAAAAAAGACATGTCAGCCAATATTCCCAGTATAGTCCATGGGTTCATATGCAGGTCAAAGCGAAGTCAACGTGCTGGTTCAACAAGCCCCCACTAGGCACTGTTGTTCTCTGTGGTTAAGAGGAGATGGGAACACATGGGCAGAGTATTTCCAGCCCAGCAACATGGTGCTCTCCAAACTGTCCAGTGTGATGAAAGTCAAACATTGAGTCAACAATGTTTCCAATGACTGGGGCAGTGAGAGTGGCTTGATCTTCAGTTGGACCTTTTTAAGAATATGTACAATACTTTGCATTCAAATGTACTTATTTTATCGCATGATTACCTCTTTAAAGCATAGTGAATAATTCCGCTGGGATATAATCATAGACATAGATCTATGACCATTATTCTGATGTCATAAAGGGCCCCGTAAAAAATTTATGGAGCATTGAAGTGATGCTGGGGAAAGCAGGTATGATACCTATTAAAAGTTTAGTTTCATTACCTCATATGTATGTAACATTTGGTTGCTTAACCTTTGATGACAGTATCTGAATCTATCAGGGGATTTGGTTGTAATTGTGAATATTGGCAGAGGTTAGTTTAGTTGGACAACTGTGTCTTAAGAATGCACTCAGCTAAAGTAGCTCATGTGCGTCAAAATAAAACTATAAGTAAACTCTTTGGTTTCACATGCACATTAATGGGATTCATTAACAAAATAAAGTGAAACAAGAAAATTAAAAACTCTGTACTTGAGAAAATGACTTTTATAATTTCTATAAAACAATGAAATTGATGTTCCTGTTTTAACCACTGACTTTTTAATAAGAATCACAGTAATAAGCTTCTGTTCTTGACTCATTTTACTACCTCCCCTCTTTGCGAATGGTGTTTATTGCACTTTCCCCTTCACTCCTGACTCAGTGTAAGTGGACTTTCATTATGCTCCATGATGTTGACATGGGATATCTAAAGCACCTTATTGAGAAAATTTTGAAAGTAAAACTTTTTTCCCTCATTTGCCAATTTACATTCAATCAGTTGGGAGATGTTTTCTTTGAAGTGCTTTGGAAAAAGAAATGATCAACAAGGATGTCTCAACCTCTACCGGATATTGGGGAGACTGTGTATTTGATAATTATGTCCTCTAGTTCACATACTCATGTTCTGAAAACAAGGCCCCACTGAATAACCAGCTCGCCTGCCCCTTCATTTCAAAGTCACGGTGAATCAAAGGCCCATGCTCCACTTCTAAGAACCAGGCTTGACTCACTAGCGTCCAAATTTGAGTGTGCCGGTGCGCTCAGTGGGAGGAAACGGACCACTGGGACCTTCAGTTGGTGGTCTGAGGGGCTGTGGAGGAGAGCAAGGCCCTGGCACAGGGGCACCTATGCTGGCAGCAGAGGGCACGGCAGGCAACGCCACTGTCTGTATAGTGCCTCTGTCACATGGCCCTAGGTCTTCCAGGCCCTCCAGGCCTTGTGGGGGTCCCTCATAGCCCATGTTGAGCCGCAGGGGTTGATGGGCCTGGCAGTAATCTACAATAGGCTGTTCATAGCGGTAGAAGGTCAGGGCACCCATCTGGTGGGGAACCTGTTTAGATAGAGAGCATAGAGGGAAAGACACAGGAAGGGGAAACACACAGGAAGAAGAAGAAGAGAAAAAAAGGAGAGACACAAAGAAAAAACACATTAGCCATAAACATAATTGTTTATGCAGTATTTAGACATGCAATATGTACTGTACCAGTTTGATTACCAATGTGTAGTAAAGGGCATTTTTATTATCATATTTTCATTTTAAAACTCAAAGAGCCTTTCATACAAAATCATTGGACAATGGAGAAATTGGATTTGTGTTGCTCTGAGCATAAGCATGCAAAACATATTTCCATGAACGCTACCCTGATTACACAAATTATTACTTATTTAGGATACAAGCATCCGCCAGTTTCAATAGAATTTATGAAGAATTTTATTGGAACAGTTTATATGATAGTGTGAAATTACAGTTTTATTATATTTTTCAAACATAATAAGTTTCAGATACACTATGAAAACAACGGCCATGGCTGTTTTCTTTCAAAAACTATTACATACTTGTAAATTATATTTTAATTTTTTACCAATGCTGTTAATTTGTTACACATTTCATTGTGCCTGTGCAAGCCCAAGCCTACAACGCAGTTAGTTTGGCTCTATGTTCTCATCCTCACATGGTGACCACCTGAGCCCTCAGCTACCCCTCAAACACATTTGCTGCAAGAGACCCTCCAAAATGTGTGCTGCCAAGCATCTGCGACAACTGCTATTTACAGATGTGAGAGGCATCTCGTGTAGAAGTCAGAGTATGCTTCCTGCCCACGACTTGTACTATAATGCTCACTGCGACTGCCAGAAGAATAAGAACTTGCACATTTGCATGTGTGAGTAGGATTTACGAATGACACACAAACAACACTGTAGATGACAAAATCACAGATGCTTATGTGCTCTACTTATAGTAGAAGGGCTGGAGTAAATAGGTCTGTGCTCTCCACAGTGCCATGTCACCCATGTCACAGCCAAGAGCACTTGTCACATCTGGCTCTATGTCTGGTCTTGTGCTCCGTCCTCAAACTTTAACTGTGCCAAACAAACAGATTTGATTTGTGACACTCCGTCTCCCTAACTTTAAATCACACACTTATCTGAGTTAGAAAAAGAGGCCAATTAAGAGATTTCCAACAGGCCGTGAAAACAGCAGGGTAAGATGGCAGCTGACCTGGATTAAACACCGCAGCCTGGCAGATGTACAGATCATCAGATCTGTACAAGCACAGCAACAAGAAGCACACAACAACAGCAGGAGCTACAGATATGACACCAACACGGAACACATGAATAATACAACTCCTGACTCTTCAGGAGGCATTGGAAGCAGAGCAAGTGTCACAGCTGCGGCGTCTTTCATCCACAGAGCTGACATTTTATTTTTAAACTTAACCAATGATGGTAACTAGACTTTGAGAGCGAAATCTTAACCCATGTTCGGCAAACATGTTATTTACAAGAGATCCACTTCTTTCAAAATCAGCTCATCCACTCTACAAAGACACATGTTTTTCAGCATTCCCTTGTTGGTAGATAGTCGTGAATATTTTGGAATTAAGTGCCAACTTTTTGAGATTTCTGAGAATGTCACTCCCATGCTGTGAAAGTGAAGAGAACTTCATTTCAAATTCTCCATTTCAAGCACTGAAAAAAATGACATTTGTGAAGATCAAAAGCAACGCATCCAACTAGAAACAATGGTTTGAAACTATGATTTTATAATAAATAAAAAATGGTTTACAATAGACATGCCATATTCAGAAACCTCTTTACCTTGACAGAAACCAAGACTAGCTATATGGTTAAATGTAACAGGTCATAAAATGTTTGTTTTGATTTTGAACTGTTGATGAACTGACCCTTTACAGTATGTGGATACAGGAAGTAAATAATAATAGAGATCCCAGATGAAGTGCTGTGTGTCACAGAGAAGAAGATGATTATTAAACAAATATATTTTTAAAATAGGAGGATTATTGGTACGAGCAATTGATGCATAATTATTAAGCTTATCTTACAAACTAATTCTGATACTAGAAGTCATATCTGAAGACACATAAGAGAATTTAGGACAGGAATTTAGGACTGACTGTGTCAATGAAATGCAGATATATGCTGGTGGAGAAGGGGGAATAGTGTGTGTTTCTGAAGCACAGACTTCAAAGTCAAATGGAAATAGTCTTTGCTAACACAACTTGGCAGTTCAGGAATTACCCTGAACCACGTTGGTTAAGATAAAGCCACACTAAAAGTGTTAACACTAGTTCTGTTTTAAATGAAAATTGTGTTTTTGTAGCCTCTGGCTTTATGAGGTGCAGCATGTGATTCCATAGTTGCATAAAGTTGTAATCATGGATTCATATAAAATAGCTGTTGAGAGCATGCTTCCTGGTGATAATGGAAGTAACCAGGACTTTTTATTTTCACATATTCGCCTTTCTGTTCTCCAGCTCAGGCTTTCTTTCAACTACTGTACATCTACACACCACTAGAAGCACCACCTTCCTTCTTTCCATACCTCCCTCCTCCTAAAATGGACTCCATTAAGCGAGACGGACTCATTACATTATAGGCACTCAGTGGATTACTCCCCTCATTCCCCTTTCAGTTTAAAACCTTCACCAACCCTGCTGCTGCTACTGCAGCCACCCCACCACCACCGCTTCTGCTGCCACCACCACCTCATCTCCCATCACACATCTCAGCCCACCTCAGCTCTGCTCACAGCTCCCACCCCAGGTCCAACGAATTAATTAACTGATATTAACTCCTAACCGTTTCAGTGGATTCTATCAAATTGTCAGGGCATAAATCTGGCCCTATGCGCATGGATGCCTATGAATGTATTTGATACTGTAGAAAAATGTGGGAGAAGGAGCAGAATGAGTCAGAAAAAGAGAGAGAGACTGCTATACAGTATAAAAAAGAGGAATACGTGTTTGAAATGTTTTGTATGTTGTTTTGTTATTCAGCTCTAAAAATTAAATAAAAAAAATGATATTCAAAGGTGCATAAATATCAGTCTGACTTGGCTTGTTCAACAAAATACTCTTTATGTCAGTATCTGAGAACAAAATGTGTTATTGATATTCACCAGCCATCCATGAAGTTGCAAGGTACAGCAAGCTCATTAGGAATCCTATCAGCTCTGTGCCTCTAAGCATTCGGAAATTATTAATGTCTCCCACAGAATAGACTGTTGACAGTGGAGACAGACAACTATGTAAATGGATAACATCTGGTCAGACTAGCAAAAATACAAACTAGACACTTCAATTAATTTCCCAAATGTTCTAAAAATACATGATTTAGATGGAAATTAATGAATTTAATTTAGGGTGATGCACTTTACTGCGGAAAAGTTCCATCTTTTTCACATAGTGGAATCATAATAGTGTGAATTTTCTTCCATCCCCTCTCAACACCATGGCCACCAATCAAATCCTTGCCTTCTAGTTTCGTGCCAACAAGGTTTACAAGGGCTAATAAAAAACTCTGTTAAATTTATGTTTTAATCTGCTCATTTCTGACAACAGATTCAAAGCTATGGAGTGTGAAGTTCTTCTTTTTTCTTTTTTGTAAATTAAACTCTACCTCAAAAAAAAAAAAAAAAAAGGAACAGGAGCCTTGTATGGCAATTTTAAGGACATTCATTATTCTAATCATCAGACCTCACAAATGGGCAATAAACAGGTGCTATTAATCAATTAAAATTGCATCATTTACCACTAGTTAATGCAGATGAGTGAGTTTGGTGAATTCATTCTGGAACAAATAAACTTTGCAAAATGAGACATTTATGCAAATATGCAAATATTATTGCATGATCTCCAATGTTTACGCCATGTTTATGTGTAACAGGGTTTCTAATTGGCTTTTTAGAAGAATGCATGTGGATAACAAAGGCTGCAGACACTCAACACTCAGCTGAGAGGAGAGGCCAAATGAAAGGGGAAAAAATCATTGCACAGAGTGCAATGGTGCCTCGTTTTTAAATCAAGTCCATCCAGAGACCAACTAAAAATGAAACCAACACAAGATGCCCCACAAAAGTCACTTTTTACTATGTATTTCTTTAATTCAGTCAGTTTGCGATTTGTGAAATGGAGTGCTGGTCTGTCAGGGCTTACCCCTGTTTTCCACTGGATCTGTCAGTTGCAGCAAATAGCCACCACTCTATCCTATGGTCCCTTTTCCACCGAGCACACCACAGCGCCGGGACGCTGCTGAGACACACCATGGTGCTAAAAGTATGCACTGAGTATTTTTTAGGGCAAACGTAGATGAGACAAGCAGGAAGTAAAGACACACGACTGATAGAGACCCTGGGTAATTTCCACAATAAAACATTAAGCTAGTTAATGGTAGAGTTAAAATCCCCCTGTTATGTCTGAAGCTGGTTGACTGAATTCACCCAGCGCTGGTTTCTTTTCCTAACACATCTTTGCTGTGCTGCAATCGGTGGTATGGAAATGACGGACTAAACACGCAAAGCTGATGTTCCTCGCCACTGACGGATCCCCTGGAACACAGGGGTTAGACTGTCTCTCTTAGAGCTGTGAGCCTACCTGACAACACATAAATAACACCATGACACATTTAAAAAAAAAACCAAACAAACAAAAAAAAAAAAAAAAACTGACCATTATCTTTTATCCTTTTTTAGAAATGACTATTCAGGTATCCCCTAGTTGCAGTACTATCTTTGATTGTTTTTGTGTCGTTTCTTTTTAAATCGTTGTTATGTACCAATGGGCACCTATGAATACAGCCTCAGATCATAAAGTATAGTCATAAGGTATAGACATAAGGATACAAAGAGGCAGACTGTCTCACACACTATATCTGTGACCAACTTAGGTGCTTAAGCACTGTGCAGATAATTTACATATGGAGCTGAATGGGAGATCAATGGCATTATGAGGAAAAAAAGGATATGGCACTTCCTGATGCCTAACAAAAAGCTTAATTTTCAAAATGCTTAAGTTTCACAGTGCATTGTAGTCATTTTTTGTACTACTGAAACAAAGCTGGTCCTGTTCTTAGATCCTGCACCAGTCCTGTACCTATACTTGATCAGAGATACAACCGCAGGGTAGATCACAGAATACAGTAAAGAGGTAAAGTGTAGTATAGGGTCATATTACTATGCGTCGGGTAGCAGGTAAACACCGGGACATCTGAAAGGAGCCCAACAGTTATGAATTATGTATTTCAGCCTAAGACTAAAGAATACATCAGTAATTATCCTCCCCCTGAGAACACAACATATTAGAGGCTAGCAATCCTAAAGCGTATAGGGTGCGGGAACCCTTTTCTCATTGTTTTGGTAAATCGTGGGAGACACTAATATTACAGTATGTGGTGGGCGAGGTCGAAACTGAACTTTCAGTGCAGTCTTGGTGGGATGTAATGTAGCACGACTATGATGTTCAGTTAGGGAAACATTGCCCCCCACACAAACTGTTGTTATTCATGTGTGTCATGTATAAGAGCCTTACTTGGTGCAGGCATAAGTTATATGGTGCGCTATATATTCCATACTGCAGCTCACACCTGTCAGAATACATTTGCATGAAGAAAAACTCTCTCAACTCCCCATGCTGCACCACTGGACAGATTGCTGCTTCTTTGGATTCCTGCCACCAATACCGGCAGGGGCCTCAACTAACAATGACTGGCATCCTGCCTTTTCCTGGATCTTTATCTCAGTATGGACACAATGTAGGGTGACTTTAGCTTTGACATATTCTGCCCAAGAATATTAAGACAGCCTGGCCACTGTCATCTTTTCCTAAACAGTTTTTTAGGGGACTTGTGTTGCTTTTGTGTTCAGTTTTCACCTCTGTGTTCTGGTTTTAGAGTGGTTTTAAAAAGTGCAACTCAAATTAATGTGTCTTTCTTTTTAGCTCACAGAACTTTTAGCTAAAACCTGTGCATGCATTATTATGCATAAATGGTGCCTGGTAACCAGAGACCGTAAAAACTTGATCAGAGAATGGCAAAACATTTGTGAATTCTTTACTGCGGATAGTTTCTGTTTTACTTTCTCACAACAGCTTTAATTTTTCTAAGGAGTCATCAGCGACTCTTAAAAGAGCCCCTGAACCCCATAAATTCATTTTTACACTATACCAGTGGCCCTTAGAAGTTGTGTTTCTTTTTGCATTCATGCTTTTATGAGCAGCTAAGGACGCAGTAACAGTGCCACAGGCAGACAATGCTAATGTCTCTCTGGGCTTTAGAAGCATTACGGTTCAAAAGTCGTCGCTATCCAAGCCAAACACTTTGATCCTCTCAAGTCACTGTATTGTGGTATAACAGTGTGAAAAGGAGGTGCAACCGACTCCCACTGAAATGTTTAGGCTTAGGCTCTACCTCTATATATTCTAGTTCAGTTTTTATATGTGTCATTGTTATTTTGGGAATTCCTGGTTATTGTATGATTTTTAGTGGGACAGTCTTTCTCACTGTGTGGAAACAGTGAAAATATGACTTTTTCCTTCTTTCATACATATTTAATATCACTGTTGTTATTGGGTGATATCCTTTTTTAACACTGTTTCCATATTCTTGTTAGTCTGTGCTGTTTTTAAATATTAAACTATTATTAGGCTCACAGTTCATTTCAGCCAATTATTGAAACAAACTATGACTAGAAATGGCTGTTTAATTACTTGTTTCATTGTCTAGTCTGTTTCCCTCTGGTCCTGTTTGTAGACATCAAGAGATATATTACCATCATCCATTTTGGTCCATTTATATTTAAAGCAGGCTGCAATGCATATTTGATGTAAAGGTTCAGTGCTTATGCTGCTGAAACTGTTTCAATATACCCATGCCCCACACTGCTCTGTTGTTGTACAAAGTACCGACTGCCACTGAGAATAAATCTGAGCTTCTAGAGAGCTCTGGGTTTATGTGTTTTCATAGTTTTGCCAGCTACTGCAACATCATTCCTTTTGCTTATGTCATCTTTATTTTGCTTTACAAAAGAGCAAATTAATGTTTAGCTGTGTTTTTCAAAGAGAAATCATTTGTAAACACATATAATCGTGATGAATTCAATATGTTATGAGATTTGGCAGTGACAGCATTAGTAGTAGCAGTGGTAGCGATTCATGTGATAGCGATGGTAGTAGTAATAGTAGTAGTAGTAGTAGTAGTAGTAGTAGTAGTGGTGGTGGTAATGGTGGCAATAGCAGTAGTGCTGGTAGTATTAGTTTTAGCAGCACCTGATGGGGTTGTGGTAGCAGTAGCACTTATGGAGGTGGTCGCAAGGTAGTAGTAGCAGAGTGAGTAATTGGAAAATATGACTGTGTTCAAGAATATAACAGGGGTTGGACAATTAATATGTCCAACATATTGTATTAATATAAAAATATTAAGTGTACAAATAAATAATCAAAAAACATCAGTTATATAATAAAACAATTGCTTGAACTCTTAATAGCATGCTAAATGTCTTAATATGCAAATGCAGTGCATGTGTATAATTTTGCAACAACAGCTCCACATGGGAGCCACACACAGTAGATACATATGTCTCTCACTTATCACTGAATACTAATGTCTTCATCATGTTTCCTCTGCAAAGCGCGACTCTGTGCGTGCACACATGTGTGCTTGTGGTTATCAGCCATATGTAAGACTACGCATCCCCATGAGTGTTACCTTTCAAACGTATGCAGCTCTAGTTTGCGGGGGTAGTCAGCACAGATGTTGCTAGGTGGGCATCCATGACACGCAGCCCACTAGTCAGGTTTTCAGCAAAGCAATGTGCACGGACGTGTCTGAGGGGGTGTGAAGCTAAACACCATCAGTTTGTTTTCAGACAGCGCATCCCAAGAGGAAGACTTCCCAGCTGCATGTGTACTGTAAGTGTGTCTTTCTGTGTGTAGATTTAGTGTGTAGTAGCATGCATATGCCTATGTGTTAACATCTGTGGTAGTCAGCAATTTAGCACATTAGAATCATTTTAGACAAAACAAAATTATATGTGTAAAAATCATTTTTTCATGCACTGTATCCTATCATTTGTTTTACCTCAAATTGTTGATGAAACACCTTTCTCTTATTTTCTCTCTTTCATGAAAAAAAGATACTACTTTAGGGCCGATATCCATTGGCTGGGAATAAAGAGGTCTCAGAGGACTGTAGTAGAATACGGTCATAAAGGGTCAGTAAACTTGAGAGGCAGAACATACAACCTTGCCATTCCCTTGTAAAGCTGTGTGTAGAAAATGAGCCCACATGTCCACATTTTAAACTAATAGATTCTCTAAACAAGCTGTTAGCCTCCCACTAATTCCTTAATGACTGTAAGTCCCTTTATGTGCAGTGACTCTTGATTACAGATCTCTGACATGAACACACATGCGCGCATATGGACGCGCTAACAAATACTTGTTTAACTACACCCAGAATGCTGGATTAAAAGACAGAAAAGAGAGAGACAAAGCTAGACGCAAGGTAGAAGGAGACAGTGGGATCGAGGCCCCCTTCACACACCGATGAGTGTCCGGCGTCAGCTCATCACAATCCCCTCCCACTCTACGGTGCATACAGTAAAGGAGCTTCTGCAGACCACAGCAAATGGGCCGTGAAATGTTACTCAATGCTCAACACGTTCCTCAGCCCAGTTTGCTTTCACACACACACACACACACACACACACGCACACACACGCACACACACACACACACACACACACACACACATCCAGCACAACACATAATTACTAGAGGGCAGGCTAAGAATCTATGAAACAATAGAAATGAGATAGAAAGCTTGAAGCATGCAGTATGTGCTCAGTCTTGTTACAGTTTGTTGTATATATTGTTGTATATTAGTACATCATAAAGTATATACTGTATGATGGCAGCAACAAATGATT